>SJYA01002586.1:1166904-1266138 GCA_006410615.1 Neotragus moschatus
CTAGATAGCTTATTCGAAAGCAGAGATATTACTTTGCCGACTAAGGTCCGTCTAGTCAAGGCTATGGTTTTTCCAGTAGTCGTGTATGGATGTGAGAGTTGGACTGTGAAGAAGGCTGAGCGCAAAAGAATCGATGCTTTTGAACTGTGGTGTTGGAGAAGACTCTTGAGAATCCCTTGGACTGCAAGGAGATCCAACCAGTCCATTCTGAAGGAGATCGGCCCTGGGATTTCTTTGGAAGGAATGATGTGAAGCTGAAGCTCCAGTACTTTGGCCACCTTATGCAAAGAGTTGACTCATTGGAAAAGACTCTGATGCTGGGAGGTACTGGGGGCAGGAGGAGAAGGGGACGACCAAGGATGAGATGGCTGGATGGCATCACTGACTTGATGGGCATGAGTCTGGGTGGACTCCAGGAGTTGGTGATGGACAGGGAGGCCTGGTGTGCTTCGATTCATGGGATCGCAAAGAGTCGGACACGACTGAGAGACTGAATTGAACTGAAATGGTTTGAGTATTTGCTTTTAATAGTTAATAACTGTCTCTATTCAGAGACAGTATGATCAAATACATCAAAAATTATAAGGAACTCACAAAATAGTTCTTAGCACTAATAAGTAAAGTTATTAAGGTGGCAAAATACATGATCGATCTAGAAAAATCAATTGTGTTTCCATACACTAANATTTGCTTTTAATAGTTAATAACTGTCTCTATTCAGAGACAGTATGATCAAATACATCAAAAATTATAAGGAACTCACAAAATAGTTCTTAGCACTAATAAGTAAAGTTATTAAGGTGGCAAAATACATGATCGATCTAGAAAAATCAATTGTGTTTCCATACACTAACAAAGAAAAATGGAGAAATGAAATTTGAAATATATATATACACACACACACATACATGTAGTTGTAGTAGTTTTGTTGCTAAGTCGTGTCCTACTCTTGTGACCCCATGGACAGTAGTCTGCCAGGCTCCTCTGTCCATGGGCTTCTGCAGGCACGAATACTGGAGTGGAGTGTCATTTACTTTTCCAAGGTGGTCTTCCCATCCAGGAGTCAAACCTGGGTCACCTGCATTGCAGGCAGATCCTTTTCCAACTGAGCTATGAGACCAGCTCCCAAAGCATGACTTATTATTATTTTTTAGACAGAGTTCTATACACCAGGCACAGGTCAAGACAAATAACAGTCCATTTTGATCTTGGGAATGGTTGGACAAAGGAGAAGAACTCTGTCTGACCTTCCCTCTCCTCNGTCACCTGCATTGCAGGCAGATCCTTTTCCAACTGAGCTATGAGACCAGCTCCCAAAGCATGACTTATTATTATTTTTTAGACAGAGTTCTATACACCAGGCACAGGTCAAGACAAATAACAGTCCATTTTGATCTTGGGAATGGTTGGACAAAGGAGAAGAACTCTGTCTGACCTTCCCTCTCCTCAAACTGGTCAAGTCTCACTCTAGCAGGAGGCTGGGCCACATCTTCCCACTTCCCCAACACCTACTGGGAGGGTGGGATCCAAACTATCAACACCAACAGACAGGCACATGCCCTTCCAAAAAAGACTGGCCACTATGATTTTTTGTTACATTTTTCTCTGCTCTATTGTAGTTCCTTATTTTCTAAAATAAGTGTGCTGGGGAAGAAAATATATTATGAAAGAGAAGAATAAAAGAAAGGAAGAGACAGAACAGTAAAGAGAAACAGGGGTGTTTGTTGGGGAAGGAGGGATATCAAGGGACACAGAAATAGAAGGAAAAAAGGAAGGAGGGGACTACACTGTTGGTCTTTTGGTTAGGACTTCAGGTTTTCACTGCCTGGGTTCAATTCCTGGTCAGAGAACAGAGATCCCATAAGCCACTACTGCTGCTACTGCTAAGTCACTTCAGTCGTGTCCGACTCTGTGCGACCCCATAGACGGCAGCCCACCAGGCTCCCCCGTCCCTGAGATTCTCCAGGCAAGAACACTGGAGAGAGTTGCCATTTCCTTCTCCAATCCATAAGCCACAGGTGTGGCCAAAAAGGTGGGTGGTGGTGAGAAAACAGGGAAGGAAGTAGAGATGAAGGAATTCTTAGCACTGAACCAGTGCTCTTCTACCCTTTATTTATTCTCAATAAATAAGATTGTGTGCTTAGTCTTGATATGTACACATACATGTACATATATGTATATATACAAAATAGCACCTAAATGCTTGAAATATTTAGGTATAAATTTAAGAAAATATGTACCAGTCCTGCACACTGAAAGCCACAAAACACTGCTGAGAGAACTTAAAGAAGACCTAAATAAATGGAGAGATACATGATATTCATGAATTTAAATACTGAAGATTATTAAGATGTCAGTTGACAAACTGATCTGTAGATTCAGGATGATCTCATTCAAAGTTTCGGGAAAGTTGGCAGGGGTTTTTTGAAGGAGAAAGGTATTTGTTTTAGTATCTTTTTTTAATAGTAATTGAAAACTGATTCTATAATTTACATATAATAGAAACGCACTGTACCTAAATTAACAAAAGCATTTTTCAAAAAGAAGAAAGACAAGCATTTACATTATGTGATTTCAAGACTTACTATAAAGCTACAGTAATTAGATCAATACAATAATGGCATATAGATAATTAAATAGAAGAAAGAGTTCAGAAATAGACCTACAGATATGTAACTAATGGATTTTCAAAAAGATACCAAAATAATTAAATAGGGTATTCTTTGTCAATTAATGTCAAAGCAATTGGATATCCATGTTAAAAAAAAAAAAAGAATTTTGACAGCACACAAAAATTAGGTTTAAAAAAATGGATCATAGACTTAAGCCATAAGACAAATACCATAACACTTCTAAAATAATTCATGAGAAAATAGTTTTAAAATGAAGTTAATCAAAGACCTTTCAAAATGAAAAAGCATGTGTGCATACACACACACACTATGATTCATAAAGAAAAAACAATAATCTAGGCTTTATCAAATTAAAAACTAGTACTCTTCAAAATATGCCATTAAGAAAATTTAAAAGCCACAAACTCGGAAAAAATACTTTCAGTATTTCTGACAAAGAACATGTATTCAGAAAACAAAAAGAACTCTTAAAATTCAGTGACAAATATAGAGAAGGAAACAGCAATCAACTCTAGTATACTTACATGGGAAATCCCACGGATAGACGAGGCCCGTGGGATACAGTCCATGGAGTTGCAAAAGAGTTGAACATGACTTAGTGCCTGAACAACAACATAATATAAGGGAAAAGGCTGAGGAGTTTAATTTATACTTTACTCCTGATCTACTGAGTTAATTTTGAGAGAATATCCAGTGATGGAACTCATGCAAGGAGATGGACTGGGGCCAGCTTAAAGTCAGGTTGCACTTCTGTAGCATCCAAGACAAACAGAAAAAATAAACAGCTCTTTAAGAAAAAAAATGGATTTTCCTCCCATTCACATGATCAGCCCCTGCACTGAGGCTGATATCACACTTCTGATATTAGTTAGATCTGTGTTGTAATTGTAAAATACACACTAATTTTCAAAGACTTAATAAAGTATGTAAACTATCCCATTTTTTTCTGCTGATAACATGTTGAAATGACAATATTTTAAATAAANTTTCCTCCCATTCACATGATCAGCCCCTGCACTGAGGCTGATATCACACTTCTGATATTAGTTAGATCTGTGTTGTAATTGTAAAATACACACTAATTTTCAAAGACTTAATAAAGTATGTAAACTATCCCATTTTTTTCTGCTGATAACATGTTGAAATGACAATATTTTAAATAAATTGAGTTAAATAAAATATAATTCTATTAAGAAAAGAAAAACAAAACTTGGCGACAAATAGCCTAATTTATTTTAATTTGGAAGAAGATTTGAACAAACTCTTCATTAGAAAAGTTATATAAATGGCCAAAAGCCATGTGAAAAGATGCCTCATCATCACTGATCACCAAAAAATTGCACATATAAAATTACATTGAGCTAACCAAGTGGCACAGTGGTAAAGAACCTGCCTGCCAGTGTAGGAGACGTAAGAGATGCAGGTTCCAACCGTGAGTGAGGAAGATCCCCTGGAGGGGGTCGTGACAACCCACTCCAGTGTTCTTATCTGGAGAATCCCATGGACAGGTGAGGCTGGTGGGCTACAGTCCATAGGGTCACACAGAGTCAGACATGAGTAAAGCACACATGCAACATTTTATATTTATTAGGAGGCAAAAAAAAAAAAAATTCAAGTGATAACAAGTGTTTGCAAGAAAGTAGAGCACCTGGAACTCTCATACATTGATGATAAAATGTAGAATGATACATTCACTTTGGAAAACATTTTGGCAGTTGATACTAGAGTTAAAAGTTAAACATATGAATGAAACACTCTACTTCTATATTTAGCAAGATAAATTAAAGCATATGTCTACCAAGAGACTTGATTATATATTCAGAGTCCAAAACTGGAAGCAATCCAAATGTCCAACAATATGTGAATGGATAGATAAAAGATGATCTGTTGAAACAATGGAATATAATTCAGCCATAAAAGAAACTGACTGCAAATACACATAACTTGGATGTATCTCCAAAACAAAATGCTTTGCAAAAGAGACAACAATGTACATACTCTATGATTCTACTTGAATGAAACTGTAAAAGAAGGAAGTCTAATCTGTAGTCCTATAAAGCACATCAGTAGTTGAATAGATCCAGTGGGATAGTTATTGACTACAAAAGAGATGAGAAAAATTTTGGCAATAATGAAAACATAATTTTTAGTGAAGCGGTGGCTATACAGATATATTATACATCGGTAAAAGTCATCTAAATAAACTTGCAAAATTAGCTCATTTTATCTTATTTATCTCAATAAGGTTGATTTTAAAAGGAAAATATTTATTTTGTTTGTTGCTATTCAGTTCCTAAGTCATGTCAGACTCTTTGCAACCCCATGCAATCCCCAAGCACTCCAGGCTTCCCTGTTCTTCACTACCTTCTGGAGTTTGCTCAGATTCATGTCTGTTGAGCTGATGATGCCATCCAACCATCTCATTATTTTTACATAAATAATAAAAAGTCTGAATCACAAAGTGATATGAATAATTCAAGTAGCTCAAATAGTCTAACTGAAAACTCAGATCATTCTCCATCTGTTTATTAAATGTAAATTTGGTTAAACTGGAATTTTTGTCCTAGAATCCTTTTAACTATATGATCTTGAGTTAGAATTGGCTGAAAAAGGAATTTGCTTGAGACTTGGAAGGTAGAAATAAGGCAACAGCTTTTCTTTCTGCAGATCATTGTAGTTAGATGGAACGATGGACTCAGAGGTACACATGACTTCTAAATTGCCTTTGCTCTTTTCTATCCCATATCCAGCTCCCCTCCCAACTACTGACACTGTATCTCAGAGATACCACCAGATACTTGGTGTAGGATCACCGGAGGGGTATATACATACCACCAATCTGTTCTCCATGCACACTTTTGACTCCCTTTCTAATATGATTTCGGTATCTGAACATGTTCGATTTCTCAGATGAACTGATAATTTCTTCTCTGATCATCCAATTGCTCTCACAGATTTTAACTTTCACAATTCTCCCATTATATAAGTCTAATACATGTAATAAGTATATTAGGACAGTCACTAGCAAATTTCTTCTGTAAAGAGCTATAGAGGATATACTTTAATCTTTGCAAGACAAAAGGATGAAGTCAAGAATATTGCATAGGTACTCATATAACGAATGGCATCCCACTCCAGTACTCTTGCCTGGGAAGTCCCATGGCTGGAGGAGGCTGGTGGGCTGTAGTCCATGGGATCACAAAGAGTCGGACATGACTGAGTGACTTCACTTTCACTTTCATGCACTGGAGAAGGAAATGGCAACCCACTCCAGTGTTCTTGCCTGGAGAATGCCAGGGACGGGGGAGCCTGGTTGGCTGCCGTCTATGGGGTTGCAAAGAGTTGAACATGACTGAAGCGACTTAGCAGCAACAGCAACTCATATAACAAAAGAGAAGCAAATTTCCACAATTTTTATTTAGAAAGTAAAATAATCATAATTGAGTAAAAATTTTATTCTTTATCTACTAATTAGAAGAATGAAATTTCTTTCTTGCTGGGGGATATTTTATTTATTACTTTTAATTGGTATTCAAAGATACTGTTCCCTACCCCCTGACCTCACACTATTACTTGAGCATATTCAACACATATACTTTGATCACCTGATGTGAAGAACTGACCCATTGAAAAGGCCCTGATGCTGGGAAAGATTGAAAGCAGGAGGAGAAGGGGATGACAGAGGATGAGATGGTTGGATGGCTTCACTGACTAGATTGACATGAGTTTGAGCAAGCTCCAGGAGTTGGTGATGGACAGGGAAGACTGGCACACTGCAGTCCATGAGATCACAAAGAGTCAGACAAGACGGAGCAACTGAACTGAACTGAACTGAACTGAAGGCATTTATAGAAGTCTAGGTAGAAGTCTGTTCTTTATATTTTCCCTTTAGCATGTCATTAAATTGCAGATTAATTATTTCCAGTTCAAGAACAGGTGGAAGCCTCTGGGTTTGCTGGGTTAAATGGATTTTAAAATAAGGAAAATAGAAAGAGAAATTAAGGAAACAATTCCATTCACCATTGCAACGAAAAGAATAAAATACTTAGGAATATATCTACCTAAGGAAACTAAAGACCTATATATAGAAAACTATAAAACACTGGTGAAAGAAATCAAAGAGGACACTAATTGATGGAGAAATATATCATGTTCATGGATCAGAAGAATCAATATAGTGAAAATGAGTATACTACCCAAACCAATCTATATATTCAATGAAATTCCTATCAAGATACCAACAGTATTTTTCACAGAGCTAGAACAAATAATTTCACAATTTTTATGAAAATACAAAAAATCTTGAATAGCCAAAGCAATCTTGAGAAAGAAGAATGGAACTGGAGGAATCAACTTGCCTGTCTTCAGGCTCTACTACAAAGCCACAGTCATCAAGACAATATGGTACTGGCACAAAGACAGAAATACAGATCAATGGAACAAAATAGAAAACCNATAGAACAGTCTTTTGGACTCTGTGGGAGAGGGAGAAGGTGGGATGATTTGGGAGAATGGCATTGAAACCTGTATAATATCATGTGTGGAATGAGTCGCCAGTCCAGGTTTGATGCATGATACAGGATGCTCGGGGCTAGTGCACTGGGATGACCCAGAGATATAGTATGGGGAGGGAGGTGGGAAGGGGCTTCAGGATGGGGAATACGTGTACACCCATGGTAGATTCAGTTGACGTATGGCAAAACCAATACAATATTGTAAAGTAATTATCCTCCAATTAAAATAAATAAATTTATATTTTTTAAAAAAGGCAGAGACATCATTTTGTTGAGAAATGTCCATATAGTTAAAGCTATGATTTTTCAAGTAGTTATGTACAGATGTGAGAGTTGGACAATAAAGAAAGCAGATCACAGAAGAACTGATGCTTTTGAATTGTGGTGCTGGAGAAGACTCTTGTGAGTCCCTTGGACTTCAAGGAGATTAAACTAGTCGATCGTAAAGGAAATCAACTCTGAGTATTCATTGGAAGGACTAATGCTGAAGTTGCAACTCCAATACTCTGGCCACATGATGCGAAGAGCTGACTCATTGGAAAAGACCCTGATGCTGGGAAAGACTGAAAGCAAAGGAGATGCAGGAATCAGAGCATGAGACGATTAGATAGCATCACCGACTCAGTGGACATCAATCTGAGCAAACTCTGGGAAATACTGAAGGGCAGGGGAGCCTGGCATGCTGCAGTCCATGGACGTGAGTCAGACACGACTTAGCAACTGAACTCTGGCATATACCAATTTGAATTAAAGAATACTGAGAAAAGAGGAAAGAAGACCAGGTTTAAGACAACAATATCCCCAGCAAAAGGCTGAAATAATGAACACAAAATGGAAGAAATAAATACAGTAGACTGCAAAAACTGAAAAATAAATGGAGATCTCTCATTAATTCTAGCAGTAATATTGAAGGAAAGAAAATCTTTAATAAATTGTTGCTGTTATATAACTGTTAACCCAGGATAGCTTTGGTCTCAGTTCAGATTTACTTTTCCCTCCTACCCCATACTACTGCTCTGTGTAAATTTTTGGCATATTTTTTACTTAGAAATAATTAAGCAAATATTCATTTCACCCACTATTGCCCCATTTTAGAAGAGTTTCTGAAATGCATCTTTTTATAAGAAATAGCATGGTGGACATTATTCTATTAGAAAGAATGTGGTGTGGTTTTTCTCTCTTATATCAGATAATAAGGAAAACATTGGAAGCTTCGTAATGAGGAAGTGAAGCTATAATCATGGCTCAACATGAGTCCATAACATTTCACTTTCTCCATAAACTCTCTTTGAAAATGACTGAGAAAAAATAGGAAATGTTCCTTCAACTTTTAAAACAAGGGAACAGAAAGCTACATAGTTTTACAAATACAAGGTGACTTGATTTATATGGAAAAGGTTTTTTATAATATTATCAATTATTCTTTAAAACAGAAGTACTTAAAAAGATTAAACAACAAAGTCTCAAACAGAAGATCTCTTATATGCAAAGGAGAAATTCTTAAAATTCTCCTCTACCATTTATTTCTGCATACTGGGTCACAAAGAATTGTAAAAAATTCTTAAAGAGATGGAAATAACAGACCACCTTACCTGTCTTCTGAGAAACCTGTATGCAGGTCAAGAAGCTACAATTAGAACCAGACATGGAAGAACAGACATGTTCAAAATTAGGAAAGGAGTATGTTAAGGCTATATGTTTCACTCTGCATATTTAACTTCTATGCAGAGTACATCGTGAGGAATGCCAGGCTGAGTGAATCACAAGCTGGAATCAAGATTACCAAGAGAAACATCCACAACCTCAGATATACAGATGATACCATTCTAATGGCAGAAAGCAAAGAGGAACTACAGAGCCTATTGATGAAAGTGAAAGAGAAGAGTGAAAAAGCTGGTTTAGAACTCAACATTCAAAAAACTAAGATCATGGTATCCAGTCCCATCACTTATGGCTAACTGATGGGGAAAAAATGGAAACAATGGCAGATTTTACTTTCTTGGGTTCCAAAATCATTGCTGATGGTAACTGCAGCAACAAAATTAAAAGACGCTTGCTCTTTAGAAGGAAAGCTATGATAAAGCTAGGCAGCATATTACAAAGCAGAGACATCATTTGCTGACAAAGGTCCATATAGTCAAAACTATGGCTTTTCCAGCAGTCATGTATGGATGTGAGAATTGGACCATAAAAAAGGCAGATCACAGAAGAATTGATGATTTTCAATTATGGTGCTGGTGAAGAATCTTTGGACTTCAAGGAGATCAAACCAGTCAATACTAAAGGAAATCAACCCTGAATATTCACTGGAAGGACTGATGCTGAAGCTGAAGTCCAATACCTTGGCCACCTGATGCAAAGAGCCGACACATTAGAAAAGACCCTGATGCTGGGAAAGATTGAGGGCAGGAGGAGAAGAAGGTGACAGAGGATGAGAAGGTTGGATGGAACCACTGACTCAATGGACATGAGGTTGAGCAAACTGTGGGAGATGGTAAAGCATAGGGAAGCATGGCATGCTGCCGTCAATGGGGTCACAGAAAGCTGGACACGACTTAGCGACTGAACAATAACTATTGAATCTTCAGAAAAATAGTCTAAGACAAAAATCAAAGATATATATCTCAGCATCCTGAAAAGCTCAGTTCTTATTCTTTGACTCTTCCTTTTTCATGTTCCTTTCATCTGAGAGCTCATCTATCAATATTTCATGTCATCATTACCTTCTCAATAGTCTGCAACTCTATACCTACTATCTCTTCTAAACCGAAACTCCCTTTTCTCTTTCTGTCTACTGGACATTTCCATGTGATTTCTTGCAACTGCCTGAAACTCACTGTAAAAATCCTCTAAAAATCTTTTTTTTAATGTCTAAAATCTAAAGCAAAATCCATCATCCTCTCTCTTCAATTCACTATCATCATCTCATTCAAAGCATCACATTCCACCATCACCCAACCTTAAAATACTAACATTTTATTTTTTCCACGTCTTTATTTCATTCATTCCTATAAATGTTTCCTTCCTAATATGCACCATTCTTCACCTCTAGTGCCTTCATGGTTGGATAAATAACTACACCATTTTAGTTGTGGTCCTCCGTATTCACTGGAAGGACAGATGTTAAAGCTGAAACTCCAGTATTTTGGCCACCTGATGCGAAGAGCTGACTCATTTGAAAAGACCCTGATGTTGGGAAAGATTGAAGGCAGGGGAATAAGGGGACAACAGAGGATGAGATGGTTAGATGGCATCACCAACTCAATAGACATGAGTTTGGGTAAACTCTGGGAGTCGGTGATGGACAGGGAGGCCTGCCGTGCTGTGGTTCATGGGGTTGCAAAGAGTCAGACACATCTGAGCAACTGAACTGAACCATACTAGACACTCTTGCATAGCAAAATGTTGAAAACACTGCTCTGAATTCCAGGACCAGCCCTGACCAAACTTTGTAGCCTTAAGCGAGTTAAACTTCTTAAACTCCAATCTTTTCATCTGTAAAACAAGGGTAATAATAATAATGCCTCATAGGACATTCTCCTGACATAGGTCAAGAGAATGAGATGACCTTAACACACATAAAAATGCATAGCACCATAGTTAGTACCTAATAAGAACTCAGGAAGTTTTAGCTGCTGGCATCATCACATCCTCATCTGGATTCAGTGCATCATATATTATAGCTGGTGTGGGTGGTTTAGTCACTAAGTCATGTCTGACTCTTGCAACCCCATGGACTGTAGCCTGCCAGGCTCCTCTGTCCATGAGATTTTCCAGGCAAGAATACTGGAGTAAATTGCCATTTCTTTCTCCAGGGGATCTTCCTGACCCAGGAATCGAATCTGGGTCTCCTGCATTGCAGGCAGATTCTTTCCCAACTGAGCTACAAGGGAAGCCATATTATAGCTAGTCTAATCTTAACTGAGCATATATCAAGACAATGATATACTGTCCTTGCTAAAACTCCATTCATCAGCCACCTAAAACATCAGAATTAATCAAATTAATCAAAACATCAGAATTGATCAAATTTTTTTCTGCTGGAACTTATTTTAATTGCATTTAAAGCATTTAATACTTATGATGGTACTGACTCATTGGAAAAGACTCTGATGCTAGGAGGGATTGGGGGCAGGAGAAGAAGGGGACGACAGAGGATGAGATGGCTGGATGGCATCACTGATGGAGGCAAGTCTGAGTGAACTCCGGGAGTTGGTGATGGACAGGGAGTCCTGGCGTGCTGCGATTCATGGGGTCACAAAGAGTCAGACACGACTGAGCGACTGAACTGAACAGAACTGAACTGAACTGATGATGGTACTGAAACCACCATTTGAGAGGCTTCCCCACTTTGTTATCAATTACTCCAAGTATGAAGGCTCTTGGAGATTATCCTTTTTTTTGGTCCTTCTTATTCAAAAACTAAAAAGGAAATGCCAACCATTCACACATTTCGTGTTAAACAAAAGCTGTAAAAACTCTGGTAAAGTCATTCACTTTTCACTTTGAAAAACTGGAGTTCAGTAACAGGTGCAAGTATAATTTCTTTTGGAATGTGATGTCTATGGTCTGGTCAGGCAGATCATGGGATCTGAATAACTGATTCAAGCAGGGAATTTTCACAGGCAGGTGGTGTCCTGAAGGATCCTCTGTCAATGGACTCTGATAAGTGAACACAACAAGCACTCTGACGCTGGGAATGTTTCAAACCCTTTTACAAAAATTGAGGATTTGGCATTATTTTTTTCTCCCCATAATTTTTAAACCCTATTGTGTTTCAAAGGAAATTCAACCCAGCTGTTTCTGCTTCTTCAAGACGCTGTTGTTTTGCAAGAGCTATTTGATGTCAAAAAGCCTGATGAGTCTCAACAAAGCCATTTACTTCCCAATAGAAGGCTATAGCTCTCTCCAAGGAATTGATGAAACTAGAACCTGAGGCATCTTAGACCTCACAGACCTCTATCATATTTCTNCTTCAAGACGCTGTTGTTTTGCAAGAGCTATTTGATGTCAAAAAGCCTGATGAGTCTCAACAAAGCCATTTACTTCCCAATAGAAGGCTATAGCTCTCTCCAAGGAATTGATGAAACTAGAACCTGAGGCATCTTAGACCTCACAGACCTCTATCATATTTCTAGAGTTTCTCTCAAACTTTAGTTTTTTTTCATGAAGAGCATCTCATTACAAAATTGCTCCCAATAGCTTCATTAATCAGATATTTCAAAATGTGGTATCTTGCTTATATTGATCTTTTCAGTACATTTTAATTCTGACCACTGTGTCACAAATAGGGAACATTCTGAGGAAATAGATTGCTTGTGATAAGCATTTCAATGTTTTAATCCTGTAACAATGACATTTTGCTAAGGGAAAAAAATGTTCCCTCATACAGCAGATCTTACAAGCTTTTGAGAAAAACATCTTATAATACATAGAAATTAAATGTTAACAATAATGAGAGGGCTTCCTTTGCCCAAACAGCCATTTGATAAATTTCTAAGAAATAAATATAAGCTAGTAGGTACGGAAATCATTTCATAAAAATAAGCTAAAGAGTATAGCTTTTTTTCCTTCTTAGAGTAAGCTACAATTGTAAATAGAGTCCTGGGGCTCTGAACTGAAGCAATGAGGGAAATTAAATTGCAAACTAATTAAGAAAGATGCAATTTCACCAAATTATAATTTTGCCTTCCTGATGTCACCAGGCTTTTGTTACTGCTTTCTCAAAGAAGCCAGTGAATTAAAAAGGAAATAACTCAAATTAATGTTTTGATCTCCATCAATTTGCTATTAGAAAGCTTTTCTATGGAAAGCTGAATTTAATCAAAACAGGAAAGAGAATTGTTCATGCTAATTTTTAAATATTATAGTACGAAGAGACCAGGATTCTAAAATGCTTCCACAATTAACTGGTATGTGAGAATGCCATCACATTTCTTTTTACAAAACTTTCCCTCTAAATATATATTTACAGTGATGAGTATCTTATAAATATGGAGCTCGTATTGACATGAAGATTGATATAACATCAACCAAACTCCAAAATGGCCATTCTCTGGCGATAGGGTAAACCAATTGGGCAACAGGAGGAATAAATATCCTAATAGGTTATCAGAAATATATCAGTATATATGACTAGAATTTCATCTTTTCCTAGTCCTTCTCACTTTACTTGGTTAGTTTTTGTTGATGGGTTTTGAATTCTTCCATAAGATAAAATTCTCCAAATTATTTTCCTTTCAAACAAGATACTATTAGCTAGGTAAACAATGTTTGAGCTAGTCAAACGTGAAACATGTACATAATCTGGGGTGCAGACTTCAGGTGAGACTGCTGAGAAACCAGATTCCTTTCCTTCAGATCACACAAAGTTACAAGACCCCAGGATGGGTGGGTATGTGTGCTCACGACACTGACATCTTGCACACGTTCCTTTTCCTTTGATATAGACATAATCTAGTTAAAATGGAAATGTATTAGGAAAGTCAAACAATTAATTGATGCAAGAAAGGTTGTTTCATGTTTTGTATAAATCAAAGCTAAAAATTCATTTGAGGAACAGCCCTGTATTGTAGACTAAACACAATTTGGCCTGAGTATAAGGTTTGGTGTGGGTGTTAAAGTTGTTCTGGGCTACACATGGTCGGTAATCCTCAGCAGAAATGTTAACTCAATTTGTCAGTATTATCTTTATGTCAACAGTAATGCTTAAATATTTACAATAGGCATAGTACGCTGAGAGTTAGTAACGCAAGATAAATTGGAAAAATGCTAACAAAATGGATGGTACTAATAGAAAGCCCTGGCACTATAGTCTCTGATTTTATATACAAGAGGCTTGCCTGAAGGTAAGATTTTATTAGGTTCTATCGTTGATATGTTGTTCCAAAAGCTTCCTTAAAATATAAAGAAAAGAAGATAAGTTTTTAAAAAGAAAGCAAAGCAATGAGCTTTCTAAATTTATACCACAGAAGTCAACATTTGAGTCTGAAGTACATGCTGCTACTATTCTTTTTAAAAAGACATAAGTAATATTGAACAACTCGAATGTCTATACATTCTCCAGATATATTGCATTTTTAAACTCTCCANAAGAAGATAAGTTTTTAAAAAGAAAGCAAAGCAATGAGCTTTCTAAATTTATACCACAGAAGTCAACATTTGAGTCTGAAGTACATGCTGCTACTATTCTTTTTAAAAAGACATAAGTAATATTGAACAACTCGAATGTCTATACATTCTCCAGATATATTGCATTTTTAAACTCTCCACAAAATTAAATAGCTACTATGTTAAAATACAGAACAAAGTGCTTTAAAGACAGCTAAAATGCTCTCTTTCTTTTTTCATTTCCCCAGTCCTGCTTCTGTTGCTACTGTTTGTTGTGTTAAAGGAGTCTGGGTGTCGAAAATCTTTGTGTCCTGAGTTCTTGAAAAAACATAGATAAAACTAATAAATACATCTCCTGGACTAAAACATTGCCACTGTACTCAGTCACCTAACAAAAAAGCAAATAAATCTTTTAAAGCATGAGTCCTAGGTACCAAAAACAAAAGAAAAATTCTTATACCAAAAGCTTCACATTTTAGGAAGAAAAAGAGAAAAATATAAAACAAATGAAAGAAGTACACAGAAGTGAAAAACATAAGATTAGGAATTTGTGGAGTGTTTTTTTTTGTTTGTTTGTTTTTGTTTTGTTTTTTTGGTTTTAGTTTGTTTGTTTTAAGGAAGGGAACAAAACATTTGTAAAACTCCAAAATAAACACCTGCCTATAAAAGACTGGTGGCTCATACAGTAAAGAATCTGCCTGCAAGGCAGGAGACCTGGGTTCAATCTCTGGGTTAGAAAGATCCCCTAGAGAAGGGAATGGCAACCCACTCTAGTATTCTTGCCTGGAGAATCCCATGGACAGAGGAACCTGGCAATCTACAGTCCATGGGGTCTCAAAGAGTCAACACAACTGAGTGGCTTTCACTTCTTCACTTATGAAAGACTAGCATTTGTTATCCACAAGANATGAGTACAGTATTGTAAAGCAAAACAAACTAAAAAATAAAAATTTAAACTTAAAAAAAAAAAAAGAAAGCACTGGGAAAAAAAATAGGAATTCTGAAGATAGCAAAATTAATTAAGAAGCTAAGATAAATATGCAGGGGAAAGAGGCCTGAGGTTTCAGAAACAGGATAGGGCAGAATAAAAGAAATTCAAAAGATAGAATTTTAAAGAGCTGGGTGAATCTAGAGGTTAATTTTGTAGAGTGTTTAGAGAACAATAAGGAACTAAAGACTCCTAACACTGTATAAGTATAGTGCCCTCAACAGAAATAGGGCACAAAGATAAACCAAGTTCGATGCAGAAAAAGCTGATAAGTCTCTTTTAAACATGTTGAAATTGAAATGAGAGGTAACCATGTAAAAAAAGAGAAATCACAGTTTCTCTGGTCCATACCAGGACCAAACTAGGGACCAGGTTCATAGAGCCTAGCCACAGTGCAGAGTGCCTAGGGCATGCTGCTCTGTGGTGGATAACAAAAGCATACAAGTCAGAAGACATGAGGAAGGCTAACCTCTTTGGGCATAAATGCTGCTGGATAGGGAAAGTTGAAGAGCACCCTTCCTCATGCACCTTGCTTCTTGGTAAGAACACAAAGAAGATCTGAGGTCTTTCTTGTGACAAAAGCAAGTTTATTGAAGAAAGAACAGAAAGAATACCTCAAAGAAGAGGTGGGCCAAAGCCAAGAGAGGTACTGGTGCCAGAATGGAGAGTTGCGGGGTTTTTAAGACAGGGCTTTTACATTTTCATCTAGGAGGGTGTGGACTGACCATTTTGACTGAAAGCTGCAAGTTGCATAACAGGCTCTATTGTACATGTCTTTCCATAATTCAGTTCATTATAATCAGATGTGTGTATGTATAGACTATTTATGAATGCTTAATAGGCTCCTGGGCTTCCCTAGTGGCTGGTGGTAAAAAGTCTGCCTGCAATGCAGGAGCCGCAGGAAATGTGGGATCAATCCCTGGGTAGGGAAGATCCTCTGGAGGAAGGCATGGCAACCCACTCAAGTATTCTTGCTTGGAGAATCCCATGGACAGAGGCGCCTGGTGGGCTATAATCCATAGAGTCACAAACGAACACAACTGAAGCGCAACTTAGCACGCAATAGACTCCCAGCTGCCAAAGACCACTTGAGGACATAACTGTGCATTAAGGGCACATGTGCCAGAGTTGAAGTCCCTGTGGTTAGTTTATATCCGCTGTGAACTTATGGTGTGCAGGAGTTGGAAAAGTCTCTGCAGTTATTTTGTAGCATATCTGTGAACTCTCCTGGGCCACACTGGTATGTGTCTGGAGTGGGGTGTGGAGATCAGTTTGAAGCTTTTTCTGCTAGGCCACCCTTTTTGCCTAACTTCTTACCTAATACAAATACATGGTGCAAAAAAGAGTTAGCAGTAGGGGAGATATAGCAACAGATGATCATGCGTGCATGCTAAGTTGCTTCAGTCATGTCCGACCTTTTGAGACCCTATGAACTATAGCCCACCAGGCTCCTCTGTCCATGGGGATTCTTTAGGCAAGAATACTGGAGCAGGCTGTCTTGCCCTCCTCTAGGGGATCTTCCTGACCCAGGGATCCAACCTGTATCTGTTATGTCTCCTGCATTGGCAGGCAGGTTCTTTACCACTAGCTCCACCTGAGACATAGTCCCAATTTTACCCAAGAAAAGCAAGATGCACTAGATAAGGAAGTTAGCCCTGAGAGAAGCTCAGGAAAGTCTCTTGCCCAGTCTCCCAACCGGGATTCTGTACAGAGAGTCTCACCACAAGAGAGAAGCCCTGAAGTGTCAAGAAAATGAAACATTAATAGGCTCCTGGGCTTCCCTAGTGGCTTGGTGGTAAAAAGTCTGCCTGCAGTGCAGGAGCCACAGGAAATGTGGGATCAGTCCCTGGGTAGGGAAGATCCTCTGGAGGAAGGCATGGCAACCCACTCAAGTATTCTTGCCTGGAGAATCCCATGGACAGAGGCGCCTGGTGGGCTATAATCCATAGGGTCACAAACAAACACAACTATGAAGCAACATAGCACGCAATAGTCTCCCAGCTGCTGAAGGCCACTTGAGGTCAGACCGAGGGAAACCATGATGTGTGGCTTTCCTCAGCTATCTTTCGAAGTAGTATAGGCAGGACAGAACCCTAGAGAGATGAATCTGAGTGAGGCATTTTCAGAGGTTAGGGGNAAGCAACATAGCACGCAATAGGCTCCCAGCTGCTGAAGGCCACTTGAGGTCAGACCGAGGGAAACCATGATGTGTGGCTTTCCTCAGCTATCTTTCGAAGTAGTATAGGCAGGACAGAACCCTAGAGAGATGAATCTGAGTGAGGCATTTTCAGAGGTTAGGGGATTAGAAAGCCCTGCATTAACATCTGTAAAGTACAATACCCAGAAAGGGCCTAAAGAGCTCTGTGGCACATTCATAAGGCGGATACAACTAAATTTGCCTGGGAATACCAAGGTGTACACCAGTTGCTGACTTTAGCTGAGAATCTGAGCAGAATAAACATCAATCATATGGGCAAGGGACATTGACACAGAGACCAGAGAAGCAAGGAATACCTTGCTCAAGGGAACCCTAGTTTTCTACTCAGACGTATCCATCCCTTCCCCACCACCACTCTACCCCCACAAGATACCCATCAGATACCATCTTAGGAGCCAGGAGGGTAGAAGAGTAAAACATCTAACAGACCGAGCATTTCATCCCAGAGAGACTAAACATAACCCACACAGAGTATTTAAATTACAACTAGTCTAAGGCTTAAACACAGTTGAACATTTAGCCTAGTTACTTTGAGGGGAGGGGATCTCAAGGACAGAGGTTCCTGCCACCTAGGGTAGAGTTGAGTAGGGAGCAAGAAAAATTACTGATAAAACTAAAAAATTGTATTTCTCTACACAAGAAAGTTGTAATATGAGTAAAATTTATGACCCTGGAAAGGTAATAATATAATAGTGATAATGTTAGTAACACTGACCAGATAAGTTTCTTAAATGCCCACATTAGTAGGTAATATTCACCTGTCATGAAATGGCATTCTCATTATCAGGCCCCATTTGCCCTAATAAAAGAAGCAAGCAAAGCATAGTTCACTGAATGGGCAGTGAGTAATAAAACCACTCATACTGAAAGTTGCTCAGTTGTGTCCAGCTCTTTGCAAACCCATGGACTAGGGCCTGCCAGGCTCCTCTATCCTTGGAATTCTCCAAGCAAGAATACTGGAGCAGGTAGCCATTTTCTTCTCCCAGAGATCTTCCCAACCCAGGTCTCCCACACTGCAGGCAAATTCTTTACCATCTGAGCCACCAGGGAAGCCCCATACTGAAATAGAGTGTTCATTAATATGAATAGCTAGAGGTGACTCTGAAAACTTAAGAAAATGTCATGAAAACTCTTAAACATCAGACTAAGGAATTACTTCTATAAGTAGAGAGTAAATTCACATTTTTGAGGATTAGAATAACATTCAGGAAATCTGTGCTTTAAGATTAACCTGACAGTTATGTCGGGGATAGTGTGGGCATGGAGTGTCAGCAAATATGGGTCTCACAGACAGGGCAAACTTGAAAGATATGGGTCTTAGGGCCCCTTTCAACTATGAACATTCTGTAGTCCTCTGCTTCAAAAAAATACCTGGAGCATTTTACCAGAAGAAATCAAGTTAAAATGAATACCGGAAGCAGTCTTAAATGGAAAAGACAGAAAGCACGCAATGTGACCTCTGGAGGGAAGGGTATAAGAGCAGGAAGGAGGAAGTCTTGGTTACAAATGGATAGATGGAGACTGATGCTGAGAGCACCATCTGTCCTCACCCTCCTCCCTCATTGCTAGCTTACTGGGTATACTTAGGGCACAAGAGTTGGATTGCAGTGTGGCAGCAGACCACATGAGAAATGGTGAAGACACAAGACTCGTGATGACCCATGAATGCAAGGATGTAGGCAGATGTGACTGGTGCTCTGAAGGAACCAAGACCTAAGAAGGCAGTTAGGCAGTTAGAAGACCCAAGTTACAATCCAGCTCTGCCATTAACTGGCTACATGACCACGAGAAAATGATGTAATCCCTCTGAGCTTCATTCATTCTATCAAAATGAGACACAGTACATGTTCACTAAGTTTACCTCTCATAGACAATGACTCTAAGATCTCAAAGATTCTTCCTTTCTCCCCTAAAATTCACAAATACGTAGGTGCCAAAAGTCATGTCATCTAAAATCCAGTGAAGCAGTAGCCTTTGGGGGGTAAGCCTACAAACTGAAGATAAGTTTCTCTTCCTGAATCAATTCTATTCTAGTTCCTTCAAGGAGAATATTCAGAAGCTAAAATGGAAATTTATGTATGCAGATAAAGTAATGCTTAGGATTTTCTAGTTTGTCACAAAGATTGTTTTCACTTTCATACACCTTTTTAAAGTAAACCCAAAAAGATTCTTTGCATAAATACTTTGAGTATACTAGAGCTGAAGCTCCAGTACTTTGGCCACCTCATGCAAAGAGTTGACTCATTGGAAAAGACTCTGATGCTGGGAGGAATTGGAAGCAGGAGGAGAAGGGGACGACAGAAGATGAGATGGCTGGATGGCATTACTGACTCGATGGATGTAAGTCTGAGTGAACTCCGGGAGTTGGTGATGGACAGGGAGGCCTGGCGTGTTGCAATTCATGGGGACGCAAAGAGTCGGACATGACTGAGTGACTGAACTGAACTGAACTGAATACCTCTGATTATATTATTTTCCTATTTCATTTTCCCTATTAAAATTTTGTGGTAAAGTAAGCTTAACTTATACTTTTTAGATGATTTTTAACTGATCAAAATGTTACACACTAAGGAACTAAGGAAACTTACCCCCCCCAAAAAAAGAACATAATGTTATGCTCTTGTTATTAATATCAGAATATAAAATTCATCTTTTAAAAATGACTTTAGCTTCAAAATCCCATGCTAGCTTATAGCCAAAACTCATGTCATCTCATTTTACTTAGCCAAATCATGTATAGTTTGATTTGCCACTCCCACAAAATAAATGATTTAAAGGGCATAATTACCCCAGATTGTGCCTTTCAGATATCTTTCAAACTTGTAGTCTTTGGTCCTATTTCACATTATTTGACCTTATTATTCCCCTGGGTACTTGCTTCCTCATAATGTGAACTTACCTTTAACAAAAATATCACTCGGAATACTACATGTCTCTGAAATATCTAGTAATTCTTTTTGCTAGTGATATTACAAGAGTGTCCCATGTCTCTCAGTTCAGTTCAATCGCTCAGTCATGTCCGACTCTTTGCGACCCCATGAATCACAGCACGCCAGGCCTCCCTGTCCATCACAAACTCCTGGAGTTCACTCAGACCCATGTCTCTAGCTTGCCCTAATTAATATCACTTAGATCATTACAGATGAGTTTGCTAGAAGAGCACCTTTATAGAGGAAAAACACAAAATATTCCTATGAGTATTTTCAAAATTGCACAGCTAGAATTATTTACATGCATTAACATGTTAACAGATGTTTACATTCCTTGACCTTAGTTTTTAGAGGTAGATTGATTATTTTTTAATTTACATGTGACAATAGTAGTTCTATTTTACAATCAGTATTTTCAATGAGGAAAAATAAAATTCTATTTACAACATATACATATAAAGAACTAATCTTTAAAATACAACTGAAAATGTGAATCTTTTAAAAGGATCTAGTTTCTAAATGGAGTCCAATAAAATATGAATACTTCTACCATCCTTGAATAAACAGAAGCTCATATATATGCTTGAATATTGAATAGTTACTGTCACCTGAATTCAAGAAAAGCAGCCGATGCTTTAAAGTTGAGCACAAAAGTAATGTTTTGAAAGTGGGTGAAATCCCATCTTCTCTTTGAGCTGTCATTCAAGCCTTTAGACTTTGACCATATATTCTATTTGATATTCTTGTTCTCAACCTGTGATACCTGATTCCCAGTTCAGTTATTTCCACCTTTTGTGCACAAGTATTTCCCCTTAACAATACACCATTCAGAAAAAGGTATGTCTTTGAATTGTCAACTAGTACTTTGTTCTGACAAAAGACACTTTAGTGTTTCAAGATTTTATGTTAGAAATCTTAAAATTAATACTGTTTTTTGACTATCAAAAATGAATTTATTTCACAAGTGATACTTTAGAAAGTATAGTTAATAACACTGAACAACAGAATCATACATTCCAAAATGTGCAAATATTTAGCATAAGTTTACATAATATCTCTTTAAGGAATCTAAAGGATTGTTCTCAGGTATGATTTCAACATATGTTTGTTATGACATATTCATTATATAATAAGGCCTCTATTCCCCAGCCAAAGGAGGGGAAAAAATCAGGCAAATTAGGTAATTGAAGGAAAAACTAAATGGCCATAACTTCCTTGTAAAATTTATGTAGGCCAAATATACAAAATAAAGCAAGGNAGGAATCTAAAGGATTGTTCTCAGGTATGATTTCAACATATGTTTGTTATGACATATTCATTATATAATAAGGCCTCTATTCCCCAGCCAAAGGAGGGGAAAAAATCAGGCAAATTAGGTAATTGAAGGAAAAACTAAATGGCCATAACTTCCTTGTAAAATTTATGTAGGCCAAATATACAAAATAAAGCAAGGTCTTAATTGCACAGAAAATGAAAGAAATAGAACTGAACTGAAAAGAGAGTTAAATTGGAGGAATCGCCATGTATTTTCCTCAAGCAACTATCCAGCTTATTTTTGATGTAATACTGCAACATTAATGAAAATATTATACTGAAAAAATAAAATTATAAGATAATTTAAGAATATTGAAGTTGCTTAACTAACTATGCTAAACTCCACCAATGCACATTTTATTAATATTGTATTTATAATATATTTGATACACTATTAAATATAATTTAGATATAGTAAATTAGATTAACATAATTTGTCAAAGTATTTTAAAGAACATGCCACATATTAATAATATGAAAAATTATTACATTTTACTCAAAAGCTTAAAATGACAGTATTCTTAATATTGTTTAAAATAATTGTGAAATAGATTGCTTTGATTCATTAATTATAGCACATATTTTCAGTTCTTCATTTGTAGATTTAAATTGGTAGCTGTATATAGTTAAATCATCTAAGAAAAGCTGAGTGTCGAAGAACTGATGCTTTCTAATTGTGGTACTGGAGAAGACTCTTGAGAGTCCTTTGGACTGCTCAGAGATCAAACCAGTCAGTCCTAAAGGAAATCAACCCTGAATATTCATTCACTGAAAGGACTGAAACCCCAATACTTTGGCCACCTGATGCAAAGAGCCAACTTATTGGAAAAGACTCTGATGCTGGGAAAGATTGAAGGTAAAGGGGCGGCAGAGGATGAGATGGTTAAATAAAATCACTGACTCAATGGACATGAATCTGTGCAAACTCCAAGAGACAGTAAAAGGGGAGCCTGGGCTTGCTGCAGTCCATGGAGTTGCAAAGAGTTGGACACAACTGAGTGACTGAAAAGCAACATCATTCAGCTACTAATTGACCAAAAGTGTTATAGTCATAAACATATTTACTTTTTTTAATTCTTATATTAATATTTTCTTTTTTTGCTTTTACGAAAATAGACCTCAACATTAAAATGGATCATATGAACAATGAACTAGTCAGCATCTTCCATGTAATAGTATTTCAAACATTTTATAGATTATTCCAGAGACATTGAGACATATGCAAATATATATATGTAAAATATATTTGAATATTACTTTTTCACAAATGATAGCAAACTATAAATACTGTTCCTAACTGGTTTCTTTAACAAGTACCTCCCTGAGGTCTTTTCATATCAATAGTTAAATGACTGTCATACTTCTGTTTTATAGTTATATCTAATTCCATTGTGTAGGTGCACACAATTTATACACCATCCATTACTGAAAAATATATAAATTCACCACCTTTCCTTATTAAATGCCATTTCCCACATAGGAAAGTCTAGCTATAGAAAAAGCTACCAGTGCAATTTCCGGTACAAGAGGTACATTGCACATGTAAATTTGTTATTTGCCAAATTTCCCACCATACAGGCTGTACCAATTATGCTCCCACCAGCAATGTATGGGAATAACAATTTCTCTACATTCTTCCCACAGAGTGTATTCTCAAACGTTTTAAATCTTTGCCAGTCTAATGAGTGAAAAATGGCATCTCACTGCAGTTTCATTTCCACTTATCTTAGTCTGAGTGAGAATGAGAGTCTTAGTGTGTTGAAGGATGCTTTTTTAAAAGAAAAAAAATTTGAGGTACAGTTTGTTAAATTGGTCCCTAACAATTTGAAATGATCAACTTATTGAATCTAATATTATTCCTGTACCACAGTTGTTCTTCCCAAAGGTCACTATCTCCACTTGTGCACAAGAGGCCATCATCTCTCAGCTGCTCAGTGATGAAGCTCCAGCAACTCTCCCCTCTCTCCTGTACCACAGTGGGGCACTGACATTGGTATACAAGTGCCTTATACTCCCTCTTCAAACAAAACAAAATCAAAATCTTTCCTGATCCCATATCTTCTTCCAGATTTCATCTCATTTTTCTGTTTCCTTTACAGCAAAACTCTTCAAAGGATGTATCTATACTCACTATCTTCTTTTCTTTTCGCAAAAGTGCCCTCTGTACTTTGTAGTTAGTCTTCCTTCCTCAACATTCCAGAGAAATAACTCATGTCAAAGTCACAAGGGACCTCCAGGTTGCTGACTCAAATGGACATTTGCCAAGTCATCTCATTGACCTTATTAACAAGATTACCAAGTCATCTTATTAACAGCAGTGTGTGAAACTCTTGATCACTCTCCACTCTGAAACACTGTTTGCACTTGGCTCCCAGGACACCACATTTGTTGGTCTTCCTCCTACTTCACTGGCAACTCCTTTTCAGCCTCTCTGCTGATTATTCCTCATCTCTTGAACCTGTAATTTTTATGTGTTGGAGCATCCCATAGCTCAGACTTCAGATCGTTTTCCTGTTTAGACTCACATCTTAACAATCACATCCATTTTCTTGCTTTATATGCCAAGTACATTATGAATGACACCATATACTTCCAGCCTAAATATGTGCCTGAAGTTCAGACTTATATAGTCTACTGTCTAGTTCACATCTCACTATTGGTGGCTAACATAGGAATCTCAAATTACTGCCAACAAAGCTCCTCATTTCAGTCTCTACCTAAAAATCTCTTCTGATCATATTCTTCTTCCCCATTTCATAATTTATGACTCCATCTTTCCAACTGTTCAAGCCAAAAATCTTAAAGTCTTCCTAGACTCATTTCTTTTTCTCACACCTCATATTCAATACATCAGCAAATCCTACTGGTTTTAATAGTCAGAATGCAAACACTTCTTATTGCCTCTACCTAAATTATTCTAGTCCTAGCCAGCATCATCTCTCACCTGGATTATTACTAGTCACTCTCCTGATTGGCATTCATCTTTGTCCCATAAAATCAAATCTCAGATACTAGCAAGAGTGATTATTTTAAAATATGTCAGATTAAGTTATGCTTTATTAAAATTCCTCCAATATCTTACCATCTCACTCAAAGTCAAATCCAAAGTCATTAATGGCATGTTAATGAAGGTCTGGCATACCTTCATTTCTGAACTTACCTCCCATACAGCTGTCTTCTGCACTTACTCTGCTCCAGTCAGTTATGGACTGAGACTCTTTGCTACTCCTGGAACTTACCAAGCATGATCTTCACAACATTTGCACCTGGTGTTCTCTTTCCTTAGAACACTCTTCTTGCAGAGAACTATAAGCTTTGCCCCCTCCTTCCTCTCAGATCTCTACTCAACTCTCACCTTATCAAAGAAATCTTCCCTAATCCACTATGTAAAATATTACCATTTCAATAAGTAATCAATGTGAAAGAGTTCTCAATGAGGCATTCTACATTCTTTTTTGTACTGTTTCTAAAATTCAGTATGTATTTTATACATATTCAGTTCAGTTCAGTCACTCAGTCGTGTCCAACTCTTTGCAACCCCATGAATCGCAGCACACCAGGCCTCCCTGTCCATCACCATCTCCCGAAGTTCACTCAGACTCATGTGCATAGAGTCCGTGATGCCATCCAGCCATCTCATCCTCTGTCGTCCCCTTCTCCTCCNATGAGTTTGAGTGAACTCCAGGAGTTGGTGATAGACAGGGAGGCCTGGCATGCTGTGATTCATGGGGTTTCAAAGAGTCAGACAAGACTGAGCAACTGAACTGAACTGAACTACCCCACAGTAGCTGTGCCAGTTTGAAGCATCACTATAAATTCTTTGACGTGCCTCAGACTCCCAAGGGTGCAGCTTCTGCTTTAAGTTTCTGGTAATACTTGTTGGAACCCTGAGCCATGATACTAANGGGTTTCAAAGAGTCAGACAAGACTGAGCAACTGAACTGAACTGAACTACCCCACAGTAGCTGTGCCAGTTTGAAGCATCACTATAAATTCTTTGACGTGCCTCAGACTCCCAAGGGTGCAGCTTCTGCTTTAAGTTTCTGGTAATACTTGTTGGAACCCTGAGCCATGATACTAAGGCAATCACGCTTGAGAAGTCACATATAGGTGCTCTGAAGAGGGTCCTCCAGCATCACCCTTCCAGCCCCCAGCCATTCTAGACACATCCTGTCATTTGCATCAACTTCAGCAAAGGTCTCAGACATTTTAAAGCAAAGGGGAATTGTCCTCACTGTGCTCTTTCTAAATTACAAACCCACAAAAACCATGAACAGTTTTTTAAAAACATTGTTTTATGCCTCTAAATTTTGGGTGGTTTGTTATATAACAGTAAACAACTACAGTAGCTCCCCAAGCTTCAAACAAGGGAGGCATTACCTTTCTCTCTCTCTCATGTTTTTAACTAACACATAATTTCATTAAGGGCCTACTAGGTGCCAGGAACTGTACCAAGCACTGCTGCTGCTGCTAAGTCGCTTCAGTCATGTCCAACTCTGTGCGACCCCATAGACAGCAGCCCACCGGGCTCCCCCATCCCTGGGATTCTCCAGGCAAGAACACTGGAGTGGGTTGCCATTTCCTTCTCCAATGCATGAAAGTGAAAAGTGAAAGTGAAGTCACTCAGTCATGTCCAACTCTTAGCAACCCCATGAACTGCAGCCCACCAGGCTCCTCCGTCCATGGGATTTTCCAGGCAAGAGTACTGGAGTGGGCTGCCATGGCCTTCTCCAACCAAGCACTGGTGATACCAACAAATATGATCTAGTGGAGACAACAGTTCAAAGAAAACAAATCGTAAGAAAGTGAGACAGCATTTCCCAACCTTGCTCCAGGGAAATCTGCAGATAGATGTTTCTCCAAAGAGATATTTTATGGAAAATTAATTCTGGAAACATTTGATAAAAATAAGTTTCTTTCCTGAACATCCCCTCAGGACCACTAATACTCAAATCAGTATGATAAGTATGTAAGATGAATCTAGAATACAGTTTCCCAAAATTATTTGACCACAAAACAGGTCTGCAGGTCTGGGATTTGTTTGTTTTGTTGTGTTTTGAAGAGATACTCAAGGAACTAAATTTCTGCAAAGCACTGTGGAAATAATGCCCTTGATTATTAGATGTGTGTATAAGATAAACTGGAAGCCTAGGGCAACGGCCATGGAGACTTTCTTTGGTTATCAGGCAACGCCTCATGGAGGAAGTGGTATTTGAAGTGATACATAGAGTAAGAGGAAGGTACCAGGTGAATGGCACCCCACTCCAGTACTCTTGCCTGGAAAATCCCATGGACAGAGGAGTCTGGTGGGCTGCAGTCCATGGGGTCACAAAGAGTCAGACACGACTGAGTGACTTCACTTTCACTTTCACCAGGTGGGCAAGCCGTGGGAAGGAAGGCAAAAAACTGACTAGTGTAGAGGGCCTGAAACTGGAGTGGNCCATGGACAGAGGAGTCTGGTGGGCTGCAGTCCATGGGGTCACAAAGAGTCAGACACGACTGAGTGACTTCACTTTCACTTTCACCAGGTGGGCAAGCCGTGGGAAGGAAGGCAAAAAACTGACTAGTGTAGAGGGCCTGAAACTGGAGTGGGCCTGCCTATTTAGGGAAACTGTAAGGAAATATTTTTTGTCTCTTCTGCAAGAGACAGATGCCACAATTTGAAGTTCGGGTTAGCAGTTGTTTACTTACTAGCAAATCCTAGCCTAGGGCTGTGTCCAAGCTTTGTCCTCGTCTCTTATTTTTCTTTTTCCTGTTTCTCAAGAGGGGCCAGGTGAGGCGCCATGGCAGCTGCCTGGCATTTTCTTATTATTTTATTTCAATGTTCAAACAGTAAATGTTGTCTTACTTTTAAAATCCATTTCTCATGTCTGCAGTTTGAAAGCAAGAGTTCAGTCTGACTCAAAGAACCCACAATTTTTATAAAACTGCACACAAGATACTGAGGATTAGATCAGACAATGTCCAAGATGTAGTCCCTCACTTAATAACTTGTGTATTTCATACAATATCCTGAGATGATTTCAAATGTATGCACCCTGATTCCATGTGAAGAATTTCTACTGAAGTTTTGGTATTTTTCATAACAAATGCTGAAGAGATTTTTATAGAAATTTATAAAGCCTATTTTAAGATGCTGGATCAGATTATAACAACATAAAGGTAACAATTGGAGGATATAGATACAATGAGTTGTGATTTTTTCATGTAGAAATTGGCTGCCAGAACATATAAGGCCGACTTCAAACTCATTCATGTACAAAAAAGATTCACTCTCTCTCTCTCTTCTTTCCAAAAAATGGAGTATCCATAAGGGAATTCTAGCAGTCGAGAACTAATGAAGCATGGCTAAAAACCAAGAAAAATCTACTAAATGGCTTTGATTTAGGGAGGCTTAAAAACAAATAATATTTAATTCTGTATCTGATGAGCTATCAACTGCAAAATGAAAGCATTCCAGGCTAGAATTTTTCTTGTGAGGACCACCCACTCTCCGAGGCTAGAAAGATGTAAGTAATAAAGTAAGGTGTGGTAGATCTTATCTCATTCTAAACTGAGACTTTCACGTAGAAGTACTAAGGACATTACTTCAACTATCCATGTAAAAATATCTCTAGTCTGACATATTCAAGAATAAGAATGGAATGAGACCACCAAATGGTGAAGTGGGAGCCCCCAGCCTCTGTCTTCCCACAAAGATCAACAAACAGCTATCCACAGACAGAACCAGCTCTGGAACAGCCCAGAAGTCCACTTAACAAAACTGAGAACAATCTCACTGAAAGGGGAAGAAAAATAAGTTCATTCTGCTGGCATCATCTCCTCCCCAAGGCAGGCACTGTCCAGAGCCCAGAGGGAACTCCACAACTAGAAAGATCTCTCCTGGCTGGGAAAGAGAGCAGGGTGAGCAAGCAGCTTCCCCTGACTCCCAAGGCACTATGTGCGAGATCCACTTTGGTTTCACACCACCCAGAGACTGGCAGAGCTGAGACTACAGAGATGACGAGAAACTAGAAAGAAGAACAGAGAGCACTGATATCAGTCATACAGGAGGAGGGACCATGATTCCCAGCGACTCGCTGCACAGAGGACCCCAGCAGCTTTCACCACAGAGCCCCCCTGATTAGTTGACCGATTTCCACCCCACAGGTATTGGCCAAGCAGATGCCGGCTAGCTGCCTGAGTCCCTTCTCTTCCCTCCCCTGCTAGATCCTGGAATCCATAGCAGCTAGCTCAGGACTTTGCATGAGTACAAGACCTCAGCCTGGAGCCCCGAGGCTGACCCCCACTGCCGTAGGTATGCTCAGGGCTAACCCCTCCAACTGTGTGCTTGCACACATTGGCCTGACTCCCCTAACCAGCCTCCACTGCAGTGGGTGCTGGGTGAGACCCTGCAGCTGCAGAAATGCACACGGACAGCCAGAGCCCCCACATCTGCTCTAGGCCCAGCTCTGGCCCTGTGACCTTCAAAGTGAGACAGAAAGAAGTGATACCACCAAACGGAGATGAGGTACGTGTGCCTGAGGTGAGACCTTGTAGCCACAAAAGTACATGCCAACACTCAAGTGCCCCAGGAGCATCCAGCATACCTGCAGTAGGTCCGACCCTCGCTATTGACCCTGGTCCCCGCTCCTACGTGTGTCTGCAACAGCTCCTGTGATACAGAGATTTACCTGCAGTCCTGGATTTGCATAAGACTGGCACTTCCCACCACCTCTGCCTGCCCTGATCCCTAGCCTCTGAACCCGAAGGTGCTGTGAGGACCTCAACAGCCTTTAGAACCACTGTGGACCCCTGCAGCAAGTGCCAAGAATCACTCAGTCATCTATCCTGTGGACCTCGGTGGCCTGGACTAACAAGACATCAGGCCTCCCTGGACCAGAGCCACCACACACTCGCACTTGGTGCCCAGCAGCACAAGACCCAGAGTCACAGCACCCTCTAGCATACCACACCAGGTGAAGGCCTTTCCCTGTTGATCAGTCCATAAAGTCTGAAAGAGGCAGATAAAAGAACGAAGGCAAAATAAAGACTTCCGAACAAACAAGAGATGAGGAGTTCGTCGCCACTAGACCTGCCTATACAAAAAATGCTGAAAGGAGTTGTTCAAACTGAAATGAAAGGATATAATTAGTAAAAAATAAAATTTGCATGAAAACAGAAAATATGCAAAACACTGGTAACGTACATAGATTTAGAACACTCTAATACGTAAAATGGTAGTATGTTAACCATTTAAGTCTAGTATAAATGTTAAAGGGAAAAAGTGCTAAAAAAAATAGCTGTATCTACAATGATTTGTCAATGGATACACAATTTTAAAAAGATATATGCTGTGTTTAGTCGCTCAGTCATGTCCAACTCTTTGCAACCCCATGGACTGTAGCTCACCAGGTTCCTCTGTCCATGGAGTTCTCCAGGCAAGAATATTGGAATGGGTAGCCATTCTCTTCTCCAGAAGATCTTCCCAACCCAGAGACTGAACCCAGGTCTCCCACATTGCAGGCAGATTCTTTTACCTTCNTGTTTAGTCGCTCAGTCATGTCCAACTCTTTGCAACCCCATGGACTGTAGCTCACCAGGTTCCTCTGTCCATGGAGTTCTCCAGGCAAGAATATTGGAATGGGTAGCCATTCTCTTCTCCAGAAGATCTTCCCAACCCAGAGACTGAACCCAGGTCTCCCACATTGCAGGCAGATTCTTTTACCTTCTGAGCCACCAGGGAAGCCCAAGAATAATGGAGTGGGTAGCCTATCCCTTCTCCAGGGGATCTTCCCAACCTAGGAATTGAATAGGGGTCGCCTTTTGGCACTGAAAACATAAAACGCAGGGAGGGAGTCCAAAGGTTAGAATTTTCATATGCAATCAAAGTTATCGTCAGCTTCAAATAGACTGCTATATCAGCAAAGGGAACATTATTCAATATCTTGTGATAAAACATAATGGAAAATAATATGTATCAGTTCAGTTCAGTTCACTTAGTCATGTCCCTCTTTTCAGACCTCAAGGACTGCAGCACTCTAAGCCTCCCTGTCCATCACCAACTCCTGGAGTCCACCCAAACTCATGGCCTTTGAGTCGGTGATGCCATCCAACCATCTCATCCTCTGTCGTGCCCTTCTCCTCCTGCCCTCAGTCTTTCCCAGCATCAGGGTCTTTCCCAATGAGTCAGCTCTTCACATCAGGTGGCCAAAGTATTGGAGTTTCAGCTTCAACATCAGTCCTTCCAATGAACACCCAGGACTGGTCTCCTTTAGGATGGACTGGTTGGATCTCCTTGCAGTCCAAGAGACTAATAAGAGGCTNAACTGAACTGACAGCCTACCTCTCAGAGGGAAGTTTGGCCTCCTGCAAAACTCAATGGAAACTGGCAATGGCCAAGGGCTTAAAACAAACAAAACTGATCAACAGAAATATCTGGACCACAGCTCCCCATCAAGTCAGAAAAGGAACTGGTGCTCCCTTCAACACTGATAAGGCTAATCTGCCTGAGTCTGCCACTTCATAAGCTGCAAATACACTGCGTGGGCCCCAGAACCCTGATCACCCCTGGAGAGAGGCTAGTGCTGCCCCCCGCTCCCCACAGCCCCTAAGCTGAGGTGGTAGTTTAGAGCTGCAGACCAGCTGCATGTCTCCAAAGTCGTATTGCTAGTACCCAACTCCAATCACATTAGATGGTGTCTGTGCTTCCCTAACCATGCAGGATTAGGATCCCCCTCCTAGAGGACATTTATATGTACCTTTGAGGAAACAAACGAAATATAAGTGACATGATTACNGCTGAGGTGGTAGTTTAGAGCTGCAGACCAGCTGCATGTCTCCAAAGTCGTATTGCTAGTACCCAACTCCAATCACATTAGATGGTGTCTGTGCTTCCCTAACCATGCAGGATTAGGATCCCCCTCCTAGAGGACATTTATATGTACCTTTGAGGAAACAAACGAAATATAAGTGACATGATTACCATGCATACCAGTCTGTAGTAAAAACTAAAAGATGAAGGCAGTCCTACAAAAATATTTCTCTAGATTAACTCCCACCTGTTTCACAAAAGCTCTAATCTCCTTCCAATTCCTCCCAGATACATCCAGGAGCCCACAATCTAGTGGGCTGTCTGCTGGTCTGGTTGTCTGTTCATTATATCAATTTTTCCTCCTCTTGTTCCATTTCAAGGAGGCGATGTGCCCGGTCACTGCAATAATAGAAAGCAGCCTGCTGCCACAGTGCCCCAAAGGCATCAGTGCCACCTTTTCTCTGCTGAGGTCACAGTAGCAATGTTATGCTAGCTCCTTGTGTACCAAGGATGCTGCAAAACACTTAGGATGAAGAAAAAGGAAGAATATTCCAGAAGTTCAGTATCTGGACCATGAGAGAAAGAATGTTTCCAGCTGCAGTGGATTAACTGGAGATGAATATTTACCAAACAAATTCACAGTAATTCTTAGAGAATCACTCTCAGAGATAGAGACAGCTGAAAAAGATGAAGCATTATCAAGGCACCATTTAGCAAAAAGCTAAGATATACCATAAATATATGCAGAGCAATAAGGTAAGCCCATAAGGGGGCTTCCCTGGTGGCTCATATGGTAAAGGATCTGCCTGCGATGCAGGAGACCTGGATTTGATCCCTGAGTCAGGAAGATGCCCTGGAGAAGGGAACAGCTACCCACTCCAGTAATCTTGCCTGGAGAATTCCATGGACAGAGGAGCTTGGTGGGCTACAGTCCATAGGGTTGCAAAGAATCAGACACAACTGAGCGACTAACGCAAGCCCATAAGACAGGTACACAAAGCAGTGGGAGTTCAAAATAGGAAGAAGGTATTTCCCAACAGTGAAAATCAAGGAAAGTTGGAGCAGACAGTCTCTGCAAAAGGATGGAAAAGGATTTTTATGGAAAAGCAACAGCCCATGATCTTCTCGGCCTGAACCTGGAGCAACATGTTGATAAATGGTAGGACTATATCTCAGAAAAGAATGCTGGGCCAGATCCTCAAAGGCTCTGGATGTCAAATTATATACATGTCCCTATTGCTCTCACCATGAGATCCTAACTCCTCCCCCAGCTTACAACCTGTAAGCCCCCAGCTTCCATGCCAGCCTCATCTCACCATCACTCACACTCTACATTCCAGCCAGACTATTTGGTTCCCTGAACAGGTCCAATTCTCCCTGACCAGTGGACACATGCTATTTTCTCTTCCTCTAATGTTTTTCAACTTTTCCTTCTCCAACCTCCTCCTCCTGCAACTTCTACACCTGTATTTTCCTTATCACACTTTCTGTTAGGGACTTATTTGCTTTCCACAAGTCTATAAGCTCCCTGACAGCAAATTACTGTGGCTTATTCATTCATCATTTCATCCTCAGTGCCCAGCACAACACCTGATATACAGTAAGTGCTCAATTATATGGGGAGGGAGGTAGGAGGGGGGTTCAGGATTAGGAACATGTGTACACCCATGACGGATTCATGTTGATGTATGGCAAAACCAATACAGTATTGTAAAGTAAAATAATAATAATAATAATTGATGACTGAATGAGTTTATGGGTAAATAAATGTTTTGACTAATCAAGCTATTTTAAAACTATAAACAAGGGTGAATGACAGCAACAAATATTTTAATGCTTATTCAACATCTTTAAAAACATGAAGCATTTTATTGATAATAAACATTTCACAACAAGATGGTTATTTAACAAATACTAATTGCTAAAAGGAAAATTCCATGCAGTCATCAGGTTATTTAACTTTTATGTATCCTATCTCAGAGACTTAATAAGCTTTCTATCTCTGATTATGTGGTGGTGACTGCAAAAGATAAAATTCTGCCTATGGTTTGTTTCAGAAATCTTCAGTGATGTATTACAAAGAAAACTCCTCTCCTTAAACTTCCAGGGAAAATCAAAATTATGCTGTCTCCCAGAGCTGACACAATTGTAATGTGGATTTTTAATTTATGAGTGTTTATACTGAGCAAAATGTGGGAGAATTATACTTATGATTTGACAGAAGGAATGTAATAGTAAAGTGAAATGTTGGCTTTTTAAAGAGAAATAGAGTTCAAAAACATGAAGAACTTGAAAAATAAGAAACAAATTCTACCTGTTAGGTAGGGATATCCCGAAGTATCATGCATGCATGCTCTGTCATGTCTGACACTTTGGACCCCATGGACTGTCGCCCACTAGGCTCCTGTGTCCTGGAATTCTCCAGGCAAGAATACTAGGGTGGGTTGCCATTTCCAAAAGATCTTCCTGACCCAGGGATCAAACCCATGTCTCTTGCATCTTCTCTATTGGCAGGTGGATTCTTTACCACTGAGCCACCTGGGAAGCCCACACGGAAGTATCATGACACATTTAAAACTGGAGAAGAGAATGAGATGGAGAAAGTGAAGAAATAAAACAATTTAGAATGACTTCCACAAAAGGAAAAAAAAATATTGCTATTCAAACTATCAAAAAAGGGCTTATCATTAAAAAAGACAAAAACTTTTGCTGCTTTAGAAAGGAATGCTGGAACTTAAATAAGGTTGAAATGTCTAAAGAGAATGCTTATTTCAACCTGGAGTTGAAAGCTAAATCAGTAATCCAAGGAAGCAAAACTAAGTGGCCAGAGAATTAAACCTACCATATCTGGGTAGCCAGTAACATAAACAAACCAAGAGCCACATATGCCCATAGAAGAGCCTGTATAAATGAAGCAGTAGCAGAATGAGGATGTGTATTTGAAACTTACAGGTCATATGTAACTTATATCCAAGATCTCTACAAACAGCAGTAACAAATCCCTATACATGGGAGACAATATAATTTATCATTCAAACTGGAACACTTTTAAGATGTAAAAGGGTGCCACTAATAATTAAGCTGGTACTTAATTAAATTAAAACTGTCTCAGTCAAACTGAGATGTAAGGTCAATCTTATTACATATTAAACTCCTGTGTTATACCAGAGAAACACTTTGAAGAAGGTCACCAAAGGTGAAATCTTCAGAGGAAAAACACAACTTCTTTGAGGAGGGGGCCAAAAGTTTCCCGAGCAGGAGAGAACTACAGGGCCTTCTGCTAGTTGCTGACCTCGATGAAAGTGGTTGCACGTGTAATGTCCTATATTATTGGGCATACACACCATTTGTGCAACTTGTAAATAACGTCTCTGGAATTTCTCAGTGTTTACATGCCCTTCCAATGCTGTTTTCTACATTGATAACATCTATGAAATTTTAAGGCCCTAAATGTCAAGAATTTTTTTTTCAATTTCCTGTATATAGACTTAGTCTGCATTGATTTTGCATAATACATACAGGAGAATATGAAGATTACTTCCATCTCTGAAAAAATATCTTGTTACAGCTCATGGATTAACCACCATCATTTTCTTAAGCATGGCACATTATGTGGCAATGCAGTACAGATGTCTTTGGATTACATACAGGTCAGAGCCCCTACAGCACACAGAGGGCACGCTCAAAAGGGGTGAATAATCTCAGTTCAATGAAGGGCCACTTACAAAGGTGTGGGCAGAATAAAGGAAACTGTAAGGATTGACAAAAACACCCAAAGGAAACCACTATCATCCCTAGGCATGAAAGGACAAGGGAGAAAGCCATCATAGGAACATGGAGAAGTCTATAACTGTAGAAGCCTGCCAGACAGGAATTAGCCAAAGGCGCCTTTTTTGGTGAAAAAAACACAGCCACTGCCAGTATACAACCCTGTGAAAAAGAAGTTGTGGAGTAAATCCTCCAAATTCTCTCTTTTCCAGCCATCCAGTCTCTAGCTGGCACTTTCCTTTGGCCTGATGCATAGGGCAAGAGTGCCTAACTGATAATAATCTATAGAGATCAGCCTCCTAGGAAGCAGAGAAGAATGGAGAAGACAAAAGAATGGATCTTGAAAGATAAATGGAGGTTATCTGGCAGAATTTAATTGAATACTGTAAAAGCCCATATTTCTAAAGCCCAAATAGATCACATACATCTTTTACATTTATAAGTGAAAATGAATAATAATTTGATCTTCACAGGGATACTGGAGATAGAGAGGATGTTATTAGTATTACCTTCATTTTACAGAGGAAGAAATTATGGACAGAGAAGAGAAATTACTTGTCTAAATCACCCAAGCAAAGATTTAGTGAAGGCCACTGTGGCCATGGACCTGTTATTTCCCAACTTTAGCTTCAACCTCTAAATCTAGAAATCGCTCCACTTGGCCTTAAGCACATAAGCCAATATGCGTGTGTGCTGCATCTAAGTCACTTCAGTCATGTCCAACTCTTTGAAACCCTATGGACTGTAGCCCACCAGGCTCCTCTGTCCAAGGCATTCTCCAGACAAGAATACTGGAGTGGGATGCCATGTCCTCCTTAAGAGGATCTTCCTGATTTAGGGATCAAAACTGTGTCTTATCTCTCCTGTGTTGGCCGGTGGGTTCTTTACCACTAGTGCTACCTGAGAAGCCCAAAGAGCAAGTGTTAGCCACACAATCATGTCTGACTTTTTGTAACCCAATGGACTGTACCCCACCAGGCTCCTCTGTCCATGAAATTCTCCAGGCAAGAATACTAGAGTGGGTAGCCATTCCTTTCTCCAGAGGATCTTCCCAATCCAGGGATCAAACCAGGTCTCCTGCATTGCCGGCAGATTCTTTACCGTTTGAACCACCAGGGAAGATATTCCCCACTGTATGGCAGAAAGAGACTAAGAACAAATTAAGCAAACATGTACCAAAAGAGACTTGCAGAATGAAAGCACTGTCTGTGCCTTCCAGGGGCTCTCAGATTATGGACTGGAAAGAACACCACACTGAAAAATATAGGAAGACTACATGTCAGTCAAGGAGCATTCCTCTAACACCTAATAGGCACAAACTGTCTAGTACATAAAACTCATGTGTGACTTCAATTAGCCATTTTATTTCTGGGGTCGTTTATTATAATGATTTGTAGTTTATAAGGCAAAGGGGATTGGTGGTAAATTGTCTCCTGAGCATACAAGAGAAAAGGGTTTCCTACCCTTTTCCTACCCTTCTTACAATTAGATAAGGCCATAGACCATAGACCTGAACTCTGGTCAATGTGGGAGAACACTGTTAGCCTAACCCATAAAACATTCCAGAGATCTTCCACTTTCCCTCTTTTCCCATCTGCCAACTGATAGTCAATGTCCAGGGGACACTGGAAATTCTGAGTTAAAGATAGTGGAACCTATGCCAGCCTGAATCCTTGAATGACTATGTGGAGTAGCCTCACACCACCCTGACCACCTCTCAGCCAACAATTGATTCAGTAAAATTATTGAGGTTACTACATTGACCTTAAGAAAGACAGTACCTCTCAAGCATAAGCTCTCAACATTTTTCATATTCATGTGTAAATAAGGATATATATGTACAAAAAGTGTACCATATTATACACATTGTCATGTAACCATTTTATCTGCCATCATATTATGAACAATTTCTCATATTCACTTAATCCTTTAACATTACAATTTTTAATGACTAGAGTGTTCCAGTTGTGATTATAACATTTTTCAATTTCTAACTTTTTTATAACTTATTTTTCAGTCTTACTAGTACACAGATCCAAAGACTTTTGAGATCCTGTTAACATAAACAAACATCACTTCTTCATTATAATTATTTGCTGATCTACAGCTGCCATTCAAATTAATGGACCATTGATTTTTGTGCTGTTCAACCTCACACAAGTTAATAATTTTCTCTGAGTTTGTTCCATATGATAAACTTTTCTCATGTCTCATAGGAAGATATTCCACAAAAGTTAATAAATGTCTTTTAAAAGGTTACAGAATAAAAGGCTTGGTATGAATCATCAGACATTGGTATCAAGTCACTGACTGCTCTGTGACCTCTATTAGTGTGCAAAATGATTTATTCTCTTGTCCTGAACTGATGATGACAAAGTCAAAAATAAAATGCAAACCTATACATTGTGGGGCATATTTAATTTCCTGCTTCCAAAAGGAAACATGTCTATATAATCAACTGCATTAACAGAGCACTACGTGCTTTCTCACTCGTCCATGGGGTCACAAAGAGTTGGACACAACTGAATGACTTTCACTTTCTCTATTAAAAGGGTAAATATAATCACCTTTTCAAAGTTTTTGAGAATAGGGATTAGTAAATGTCTCCATGGGTACACACAACAAATTCAAGAGAAAGTGAGTAAGGTTGCCCTAGATTTTGTACAGTGCATGACTGCAATAGGACAGAAAATAGCAGCTATCTCAAAATGTATAAGGTGAGCAACCTTTGAAAATTATTTAAATCAGGGATATAAACATTTTTCTAAAATGTCAAAGAACGCTGTCAATTTGCAGTTAATATTTATGTGTAATTTCACTCTACACAACAGTAACACAACTTTAGGGGGCTGGATAAATTAGGGTTTTGAGATTAACAAATATGTACTACTATATGTGAAGTAGATAAATAACCAGGTCCTACTGTATAGTACAGTAGGGAATTAGTGATCAATAATGTAATACCTTGTAAACCTATAATGTAAAACCTTGCAATAACTTAAAAGGGAAAAAATTCTGAAAAAGAATATATATATATATATAAAGCTGAATCACTTTGCTGTATACCAGATTCTAATATAATACTGTAAATCAACTATACTTCAATTTAAAAAAAGTAAAACCTTGAAATGCTTTTCCCAACAACAAATCTTAAAATAAAGGATATAATTATGACACAATGTTGATTAAACAATTGACAATTATGTTTCTAGAAATATTATCCAACTCCTTATATGTGATTATTTTAAGATATAAATATTTTTAAGAAACTATGTAAAAGAAATGTCGAAACTCATTGATGTCCATCAGAGGACGCTGTGGCATTAATGACCCATCTTATTGTTTTTCTCTGCCTCTTTATAAGAAACATGGTTAATATAGAAAGCTTATGATATGTGAAATCAGTATTAGCTTTGAAGGGCTTCCCAGTGGCTCAGTGGTAAAGAATCCACCTGCCAGTGCGGGAGACAGAGGTTTTATCCCTGGGTTGGGAAGATCCCCTGAAGGAGGAAATGGCAATTCGTTCCAGTATTCTTGCCTGGAAATTTTCATGGACAGAAGAACTTGGTGGGCTGCAGTCCATGGGGTCGCAAAGAGTCAGAGGCAACTTAGTAACTGAGCACACACCCACACATGAAGAAACTAGCATAGTACCTAGAACAAAGTAGTCAACACTGTTGGTTCCCTTTTTCACCACTACATTTACTGAAATGTTTTCTCCCTAATACTGTCATTTAGGACTTTTTCTTAAGGCAGCCAGATTTTGTATCGTTGAATAGTTTCTTTGAAATCCATTTACACTTTTCTTATCCATTCATCCTTCTAATATACATTTGTCATAAATCTACTATGTTCCTGGGACTGTTCTAGGTGCTAAGGATACTGCAGTGGGAAAAAACAGACCAAAAAAATTCTGACATTTATGAAGTTTACATGCTTATATAGGAATATATTTTTAAGTAAAACATGCTATAACATCTGGGTATAGGTGTTATGAAGAAAAGCATGGCAAGAATAAGTTACACAAAATGATATGACCAACTGTATTTGCAATTTTAAATAGAATGGCCAGAGTAGGGTTTACTGAGAAGGATATATTTCCGTGGATATTTGAATAAGATGAGGGAGAGCCACTGCAATATCTGAGGGAATAATAGTAAGAGTGAGGGAAAAAGTAGGTGTAAAGATCCTAAGATAAGAGCAAGCCACGCATGTCAGAAAAATAGCAAAGCCAGGGATGGCATGTCAAGAATGGGCAGGATATAGGTGGGTTACAATGGGAACTACATCATCTACACCCTTCTAAGCCATTTTCAGAACTTCAGATTTTACTCCAAGTTAAATGAAAGACATCTAAAATTAACTAGATGACAGCAAGCATAAAAGACAGGTGACCAACACTGTGCATTTTGCAACATTCCAAGTAAAAGATGACGGTGGCTTGATCAGGATGGTAGATATGAAAACAGTGAGGAATTGTCAGATTCTGATGTTTTTTAAAGCAGAGGTGATTGGATTAGCTGATAGATTGGATGCAAGATGTGAGATCATGAAAAAAGGAGACCAGGACAACACCTGAGCTTTTGGCTGTGGTAGCTGGAAAGATGAATTTGTCACTTATGAGATAAAGTATGAAAGGAGAAGCTTGGGGAGGAAAGAACACATGCTTCACATGAAGTTTGGCTTCACACATGCTAAGTTTGAAACATGCACTAGACATCTAAGTGGATATATACAGAAGGCACGTGGATAATAAAGAGTCTGAAGTTGATGATAAAACTCAGGCTGGTAATCAAAACCTGGGATTCAAGAATGTATAGATAATATTTAAAGTCATGAAACCAGATGCATTCTCCAATCAGGAGCCAGTGTAGACAGGGCAGAGAAGAGATCCAGGGCTAAGCCTTGGAGCAATCAGTGTTGAGAGTTTGGACAAACAGAATGGGTGGGTTTTTTCTCACACCAATCAATTCTACTTTTCAAAACCAAGAATGTGTCTTACAATTCAATTCTGACACTAACTACCTAGAGTTAGCATCAGACTCCACAGGTTTAATAGTTTACTCCCATGAGACTGACCTACTTCAGATACCAGTTGCTGATGTTAAAAAACAAAACAAGCCCAAAATGGAATCATTTATGCTAAACCTCATGTCATCAGACCAAGACCTGACTGAATTACAGTCTGACTCTTCCAGAAATGGAATCTTAAGCCAATCAGTACCTTCCCTGGTGGCTCAGATGGTAAAGCATCTGCCTGCAATGTGGAAGACCTGGGTTCAATCCCTGGATTGGGAAGATCCCCTGGAGAAGGAAATGGCAACCCACTCCAATATTCTTGCCTGGAGAATCCCGTGGATGGAGGAGCCTGGTAGGCTGCAGTCCATGGGGTTGCAAAGAGTCGGACATGACTGAGCAACTTCACTTCTTTCACTTTCATGTCATCAGACCAAGACCTGACTTAATTACAGTCTGACTCTTCCAGAAATGGAATCTTAATCACCCGATCAACACTAGTTAGGTAGCCAGACAGACCCTTGCCATCCCCTAAAGTAAAGTAACTTTGCAATAACCAACCCGTTTTTTGTTTTTTTTTTTTTGCATAGTTCCCACTCCCTGCTGCCTGTAAAAGTCTCATTTTGTACAGCTCTTCGGAGTTCCTTTCCATCCATTCCAGATCGAATGCTGCACAATTCAAACCAATTTTCACTCAAACTCTTTAAATCTTTAATATGCTTCAGTTTATCTTTTAACAGTGTCAGAAGAGAGAATTGAAGGAGATGCCAACTGTCCCCAGGAGCAATAAGCAACCAGGCACGAGCACCTGTTGAGCCCCTTGAGCTTGCTGGTCTCCTGATGCCTCTGAAGGTCATGGATAAGTCTCAGATCCTGGCTCTGCAGATTTTGCAGTATGAGCTTTCGGATTTCACCTATTTGTTTTTCTGAACTGGGCCCAGAAACAGCCAGAACTGGACTGGATCTGCCTTAAAAACCAGATTAGGTCTGGGGGCAGAGTGGTTCTGACTGACCCTGGATCCAGTCCAATTTCTCAGGCTGAGCAAACAGGTTAACCTTACCAAAATAATCTTGAATTCAAGTAGTCACAGTGGAGAACTTTTAACCTCATAAGCTTATCCATTAATATTTATGAGATGCCCTAGAGAAAATGGGGTCTCAGCCAAACATTCGGCACAAAGGGTAGAAGAAAAATTATTTTTTCCTTCTCTACAGTTTATGGCACCAGAATGCTGCTGGAATATTTCCACTTGCTCTAGAACCTTCAGACAGAATTCTGGGAAAACTGACAGAAACCTCTAAAGGGTGGGGAGATCCTTAACCAAGTCAGCTTGCCCAGATTTCCAACTGGTGCCTAGCTGAGAGAGAAAGGTAAATTTTCACATTATCCCTTTCTTTCCAAATTCAAATTGGCAGTCAAAATAGTTTGGAAGAATTAGATCTTTGAATTGTGAATCAAGAATTTGCTTTCAGGTACCCATTGGTTATCAAGTCTTTGTCCACCAGGAACAGGTATTGCCATCCTGTTTGCTCATTTTGTATCCTGAGAACTTGGCTTGGCAACCATCAGGTTGACATGGCCAAATATATGGCTAAACATAAATGTCATTTGCATCCCATTAGTGGCTAGAAATATACTCCCATTTGCAGCTAGTGTCCTGCCAGCTGTTGCCAGCTCTCAGGGGACTGATCTGAGTCTCTTTCTCTAAGCTATACTTGAGAGTGAGTGACTCTGGATCTTGGGTGGGTGGTGTGTTTTGCACCATTTGTGGGGACGTCTCTTATGTCCAAAGTGTTGTTCAGTCCTGCCAGGCATATTTACTGTTTGTCCTGGCTGAAACTTGACAAGATATTTGAGAGAATTTTTTTAAGTAACTCTATGGTCAGAAGTTGATCACATTAGAAGCTGATATTCAAAGCCTGATAAGAACTTTTTTGGAAGCTTTCTCCCCTAAGCTAAAATGAATTCATGTGCCCAGAGGGAAAGAAAAACATTATGAAACCTTTAGGGAAGGATTTACTAAAACATTCCAAAAACACCAGCTCTGAATCTAGGACGCAGGAAATTTTTAATTTCCATTTTAGTTGAAGAGCTTCTCCTTGACTTAAAGAAGCAAACTGAGATAATGTAGTTCAACGGGTGGAGCAGCCTCTTCACATTATTCAGTTTCTAACTCAATTCTTTGAGGAGTTAAAAATAACTGTACTTNCCAGCTCTGAATCTAGGACGCAGGAAATTTTTAATTTCCATTTTAGTTGAAGAGCTTCTCCTTGACTTAAAGAAGCAAACTGAGATAATGTAGTTCAACGGGTGGAGCAGCCTCTTCACATTATTCAGTTTCTAACTCAATTCTTTGAGGAATTAAAAATAACTGTACTTATCTTTCAAATCTCATCTTTATAAGAACAGAAATATGGCTCTAAAAACAATTCAAAGTTCATCTTTTTATACAAATTTATTTATTTTAACTGGAGGTTAATTACTTTACAATATTGTATTGGTTTTTGCCATACATCAACGTGTATCTGCCACAGATATACGCGTGTTCCCCATCCTGAACACCCCTCCCCGTAGCATCCCTCTAGTTCATCTGTTTTTTAACCAATCTCAAAATCTCCATAGTCATTTCAAAGGCTTGTATTTATTGTAAAGACCCTGGAAAAGGACTCTTGGGAAAGACCCTGATGCTGGGAAAGATTGAGGGCAGGAGGAGAAGGGGACAACAGAGGATGAGATGGTTGGATGGCATTACTGACTCAATAGACATGAGTTTGAGCAAGTTCCGGGAGATAGTGAAGGACAGGGAAGAACGGCATGCTGCCATTCATGGGTTGCAAAGAGTCAGACATAACTGAGTGACTGAACAATAAGACTTATGGAACAAGAGTCCCTCTTGGTGTAACTTGCATTCTTTCTCTGTATCTTTAGAGATGCAAGGTTTCTACTTGGTCTTCTTCAGTAATCAAGGTAATTCTTATCAGAAGAAGGAAGGGGAAAAAAGGAAAACCTACTTTGAAAACTAGGCCTTTAAAAAATCTGAAAAGTCTCTTCCACAAATACTAGTAAAAATTTTCACCATCTGAGAAGGTAAACTTATTCCACTTGCTAGAAACATGATTTTGATCCAACTGTTCTTTTATAAACTAGTAAGTTATAAATTATTGTACCTGTCTTATGGTTAAAAGTTTAAAACAAAAGTCTTAAGATCTGTTAGCACATTTGGTTGTTTATGTATGTCTGTGGTGGTTTAGGGAGAAGGCAATGGCACCCCACTCCAGTACTCTTGCCTGGAAAATCCCATGGACAGAGGAGCCTGGTAGCCTGCAGTCCATGGGGTCGCTAGGAGTTGGACAGACTGAGCGACTTCACTTTGACTTTTCACTTTCATGCAGTGGAGAAGGAAATGACAACCCACTCCAGTGTTCTTGCCTAGAGAATCCCAGGGATGGGGGAGCCTGGTGGGCTGCCATCTATGGGGTCGCATAGAATCGGACACGACTGAAGCGACTTAGCAGCAGCAGCAGCAGCAGTGGTGGTGGTTTAGACACTAAGTCGTGTCCAACTCTTGCGACCCCACGGACTGTAGCCTGTCAGGCTCCTCTGTCCATGGGATTCTCCAGGCAAGAATACTGGGTGGCTTGCCATTTCCTTCTCCAGGGGATCTTCCCGATCCAGGAATCGAACCTGGGTCGCTTGCGCTGCAGGCAGATTCATTACTGACTGAGCTAGGAGGGAAGCCATGGCGATATGTATACATTATAAATGTGATTTTTTTCCACTTCCCAATGGGGTGTGTGTATTTATGTGATCAGTTACATCTGATTCTTTGTGACCCCATGGACTGTAGTCCACCAGGCTCCTCTGTCCATGGGATTATCCAGCAAAGAATACTAAATAGGTTACCATTTCCTACTCAAGGGGATCTTCCTGATACAGGGATTGAACCTGCGTCTCTTGCATTGGCAGGCAGATTCTTTACCACTAGCAGCATCTGGGAAGCCGCCCAAATGGTACTGTAAAAATTAATTTGCAAAGAGATCTATTTAATTGGATAAAAGACAAGCATTTGTATAAATCAAGTATACTCTCAGAAATATAAAAACTAACACAATTATTTTTTAAATATACACAATCTAGGATATTTTTCAGTAAATTAAAGCTAGTTTATGCTTTTTGGTTTAATTAAAATAGGCATGTCTTTAGAGTTATCAGCATTAAATATAATATTTTTATTCTACATAGATTTACTAACAGTCAAACAAACTCATGTCATCTCTGTCACAGAATTAGTCAGCAAGAAATTGAAAGTGAAAGTCACTCAATGGTGTCCAACTCTTTACAACTCCATGGACAGTAGCCCGCCAGGCTTCTCTGTCTGTGGGGTTCTCCAGGCAAGAATATTGGAGTGAGTTGCCATTCCCTTCTCCAGGGGATCTTCCCAACCCAGGAATTGAACCTGGGCCTCCTGTTTTGCAGGCAGATTCTTTACCTTCTGAGCCAGAAAGAACTTAAAATGATAGTTTTAATGTCTCATGAAATTTTTGTGACTAATCTAGACATAATTGTTAAGAACAAATAAATTAAATAGATGTAAGATAAAAGTTTATAAATGAAATTTCCAACTACAATTATGTTTTATGATATGTCTACTTAAAAACAGTTTCCAAACTCTTATCGGTAGCTTGACATCTTAAAGCTCTACTGAAACCAATTAAAAATATACATTCATTGAAAATCTAGATAACTTCCAAATACTGAACATTAATTATTTCACATAGATTTATGTATTTTTGGTTTCTTTTTTACAGTGGGACTAGAGATATTTGTGTTTATTAATGAACATGCTTTATACCACATTGAAAAATTTACTCTAAGGAAGACTATACTGCTAGAAATTATAAAACGTATGTATAAATTTGGCTAAAGCTGAGGGCAATTGCCCCAAGGCACTCCAGCCTCCACGTGTGTTAGAATAGTCAAGTACAGGCCCTTTCTCAATACTGGGTTCTAGAATCATTCAGTATTATACGTTGAGTTTGACTGATCCACTTTGCTAGATTCCTACCTTCCCAGTCTGCCTTCCACCCTTTGCCTTCCTCCTAGAGAGAACACCCTCTGATAGGCTTTTCCTAGTTAAAAAATTCATTTCCTTGAGTGGTGCTCCTTTTTAGAAACAAATTCAGTTTGTCTCAGGATACCTAGACTGGCATCTATCTGCACTAAAGCCCTTTCTGTCTTATGAGCCAGTGTTATTTAATCTATCACACATATTGTTGCCGTTTTGTGCCAAAAGCCCGAGTGGAGTTAGAATGGATGTTTTACACCCCAAAATGTTGGAGCCCCCATACTAGGGTTAGTTGAGTGTTATGCACACCTTTGGTAGCACAATCTGCTGCTGCTGCTGCTGCTGCTAAGTCGCTTCAGTCATGTCCGACTCTGTGCAACCCCAGAGGCGGCAGCCCACCAGGCTCCCCCGTCCCTGGGATTCTCCAGTAAGAACACTGGAGTGGATTGCCATTTCCTTCTCCATAACCCATTTCCATTTTAAACCATTTCTGGTATGGGCACTGTTCTCTCCATTAAAATGTTTCTTCAACATCATCCATGGATTGGTGCTGTTCTAGAAAATCCCACTCCTGATGCCAAATGATTGGCTTTTTCCTCACACCAACAAATTTTCCAACTCTCTGACACCAACCAAATGTCCTACAATTTCACCCTAACTATCCAGAGCTAGTGTCAGATGCCATGGGTTTAAGAACTCAGTCCCACACGACTACTGCACTTCAGGCACCAGTGGTCAATATCAAGTCCTCAGCTTACCATACTTCTGTCCAACTTGGTTACAAAGTCAGTGATTCCCACACATCATCCTTTCAGGGATGAACCCCTCAGGTTCAGGAACTTGCTACAAAGAAAGCTGAGAGGAAAGATAATGAAGGAGGAAGAAAATTACAAGAGCATGGTGTCCTGAAGCCAAGTGCAGAAAGGGTCTCAAGAAAGAGAGATGATTGCATGTGGAAAAAATCATTGATAGCACAAGAAAATTAAAGACAAATGATCACTAGATTAAACAATGGACATATGATTGGTAACATTTCTGAGAAATGCTTGTCTGGAGTGGAGGGGTTAAAAGTCTGGTTGGAACAGGTTTGAGAAAGAATGAGAGGAGAAAGATAAGGGACCATGCTGCCCTTAAAAAAAATGTGATGTCCAGAGAGATTTAGGGAGGGTTGTTTGTTTTCATTTTTTAAGATAGGAGATAATATCAACATATTGTTTTCCTGATGGGAATGATCGACTGCAAAGGGGGGAAATCAGAATTCAAGACATAAAATGGAAAACTACTGGCACTCTGTCCCTGAGTAGAGGAGAGGGAATGGGACTCAGTATACGTTTAGAGAGCTTTGTCTTATCTATGGCCAGAGATAGCCATCCATAGTAACAGGAAGGAGAGCACAGATACAAGAAGGTAAGAAAGTGCAAATGTGTGCTTCAGCAAGTCTCTTGAAACTGGTCTTTTCAAATGAAAAAAGAAAACCATTAGTTGAAAGTACAGATTAGAGCGAGTGTTGGAACGTTTAAAGAGAGAAAAGATGTTACATGCTTTACACAGGGATTCTCAGCCTTATTACTACAGATGTTTGTGGGATGATAATTCTTTGTGGGGCAGGGTGGGCTATCCGTGCATCATAGGATGTTTAGCAGCATCCGTGATCTTTAACTATGAGATGCCATAGTCCCTCCTCCAGGTTATGACAACCAAAACTATTTCCAGATGTTGCCAATATCTTCTGGGGGTGAAATCACCCTAATTGAGAACCATTGATTCTACTAAGTAATGGAGAGAGTGAATGGACTAGGGAAATGCAAACATCGTGGTCATCTTGAGGCTCACTTGAGGTTAGTGGTGGTCACAGATGTCAAATGAGGCCAGTACCCTTGCTTTTGAATGTTTTTCCAGCTATGTTCAGCTGCACAGGATCAGAGCAGGCAAGTTAGTACAGCAAAGCCAGAAAGAACCAAAGAGTTGAAGATAATATGCAAGTAAGTTATTATAATGATACAGTGTAAGTCAGATAAGGAGCAAATGAGGGATGTGAGACCGTGGAGGGATAAGGAAAGAAGAGGGAAAAACAGATCATAGATCNGATGTCAAATGAGGCCAGTACCCTTGCTTTTGAATGTTTTTCCAGCTATGTTCAGCTGCACAGGATCAGAGCAGGCAAGTTAGTACAGCAAAGCCAGAAAGAACCAAAGAGTTGAAGATAATATGCAAGTAAGTTATTATAATGATACAGTGTAAGTCAGATAAGGAGCAAATGAGGGATGTGAGACCGTGGAGGGATAAGGAAAGAAGAGGGAAAAACAGATCATAGATCCCAAGTAGATGTAGGTGTCTGGGTACCAGAGGGTATGAACTGAGAATTTATGAGGTAATGCTTAGGGAAAGAGATGCTTGGAACTCATATAATATATATATATATAACATTATGAATATATAATGTTATATATATATGCATACTATCTATTTATCGTATACAATATTATATATCTATACTATGTATTATTATATAGCAATGTGTCCATGTGATCAGTAATAACCTTGAGCAGTTATAAATGAGTTCCAAGCATCTCTCCCCCTAAGCATTATCTCATAATTTCTCAGTTCATACCCTCTGGTACCCAGACACCTACATCTATCTGGGATCTACAGTCTGTTGTTCCCTCATCTTTCCTTGATCCTCCATAGGAGAGCTGAACTGTAAAGAAGGCAGAACATCAAAGAATTGAGGCCCTCAAACTGTGGTGTTGGAAAAGACTCCTGAAAGTCCCTTGGAAAGCAAGGAAATGAAACCAATCAATCTTAAGGGAGATCAATCCTGAATATTCACTGGAAGGACTGACGTTGAAGCTGAAGCTCCAGTATTTCAGTCATCTGATGAAAACAGGTGACTCACTGGAAAAGACCATGATGCCAGGAAAGTTAGGGGGAAGAAGGGAAAGAGGGCATCAGAAGATGAGATGGCTGGATGGAATCACTGATGCAATGAACATGAACTTGGGCAAACTCCAAGAGATAGGGAGGGACAGGGAGGCCTGGAGTGCTCCAGTCCATGGGGGTAGCAAAGACTTGACATCACTGAGTGACTGAACAACAACAAATGAACAATACAATTATTATAATCATCTTATAATAAGAAGATGAGAAATATTTAGCCCCATGATTAGTCAGAAACTGTGCTGCAAATATCAAATTCAGTTCAGTTCAGTTTAGTTGCTCAGTTGTGTCCAACTCGTTGTGACCTCATGGACTGCAGCATGCCAGGCCTTCCTGTCCACCACCAGTCCCCAGAGTTTACTCAAACTCATGTCCATTCAGTCAGTGATGCCATCCAACCATCTCATCCTCTGTTGTCCCCTTCTCCTGCCTTCAATCTTTCCCAGCATCAGGGTCATTTCAAATGAGTCAGCTTTTTGCATCAGGTGGCCAAACTATTGGAGTCTCAGCTTCAACATCAGTCCTTCCAATGATTATTCAGGATTGATTTCCTTTAGGACTGGTTGGATCTCCTTGTAGTCCAAGGGACTCTGAGGAGTCTTCTCCAAGACCACAGTTCAAAAGCATCAATTCTTCAATGGTCAGCTTTCTTTATAGTCCAACTCTCACATCCATACATGACTACTGGAAAAACAATAGCCTTAACTAGATGTAACATCTCTGCTTTTTAATATGTTGTCTAGCTTGGTCATACCTTTTCTCCCAAAGTGTAAGCATCTTTTAATTTCATGGCTGCAGTCATCATCTGCAGTGATTTTGGAGTCCCAAAAAATAAAGTCTGACACTGTTTCCACTGTTTCCCCATCTATTTGCCATGAAGTGATGGGATCAGATGCCATGATCTTAGTTTGCTGAATGTTGAACTTTAAGCCAACTTTTTCACTCTCCTCTTTCACTTTCATCAAGAGGCTCCTTAGTTCTTCTTCACTTTCTGCCATAAGGGTGGTGTCATCTCCATATCTAAGGTTATTGATATTTCTTCCAGCAATCTTGATTCCAGCCTGTGCTTCATCCAGCCCAGTGTTTCTCATGATGTACTTTGCTTTTAAGTTAAACAAGCAAGGTGACAATATACAGCCTTGACATGCTCCTTTTCCTATTCCGAAACAGTCTGTTGTTTCATGTCCAATTTTAACTGTTGCTTCCTGACCTGCATACAGATTTCTTAAAAGGCTGGTCAGGTGGTCTGGCATTCCCATCTCTTTCAGAATTTTCCAGTTGATTGTGATCTACACAGTCAAAGGCTTTGGCATAATCAATAAAGCAGAAATAGATGTTTTTTGGAACTCCCTTGCTTTTTCAGTGATCCAGCGTATGTTGGCAATTTGATCTCTGGTTCCTCTGCCTTTTCTAAAGCCAGTCTGAACATTTGGAAGTACACAGTTCATGTATCATTGAAGTCTGGCTTGGAGAATTTGAGCATTACTTTACTAGCATGTGAGATGAGTGCAATTGTGTGGTAGTTTCAGCATTCCTTGGCATTGCCTTTCTTTGGGATTGGAATGAAAACTGACCTTTTCCAGTCCTGTGGCCACTGCTGAGTTTTCCAAATTTGCTGACATATTGAGTGCAGCACTTTCACANCTCATAGTTTCATTGAGTTAGACAAGGCTGTGGTCCATGTGATTAGATTGGTTAGTTTTCTGAGATTGTGGTTTTCAATCTGTCTGTCCTCGGATAGAGAATGATAAGAGGCTTCTGGAAGCTTCCTGGTGGGAGAGACTGACTGAAGGGGAAACTGGGTGTTGTTCTGATGGTCGGGGCCATACTCAGTAAATTGTAAATCCAAATTTCTGTTGATGGGTTGAGCTGTGTTCCTTCCCTGCTATTTACCTGGGGCCAACCTATGGTGGAGCTAATGAAGATAATGGTGACCTCCATCAAAAGATCCCATGCATGTACTGCTCCGCTCAGTGCCCCCAACCCTGCAGCAGGCCACCACCAACCCACGCCTCCTCCAGAGACTCCTGGACACTCACTGGCAAGTCTGGGTCAGTCTGTTTTGGGGCCACTGCTCCTTTCATCTGGGTCCTGCTGCATAAGTTTCTGTTGTGCCCTCCAGGAGTCTATTTTCCAGTCCTGTGTAAGTTCTGGCAGCTCTGTGATGGGGTTAATGGTGACCTCCTCCAGGAGGGCTTATGCCATACTCAAGGCTGCTGCACTCAGGGCCTCTGTCCCTGCGGCAGACCACCGCAGACCCGTACCTCCACAGGAGATGCTCAAACACAGTTCTGTCCCAGCCTTTGTGGGGTTCCTGGGTCCTGGTGCACACAAGGTTTGTTGGAGCCCTCTGAGCATCTCTGGCAGGAATGGGGTTTGATTCTAAATGCAAATTCACCCCTCCTACCATCTTGCTGGGGCTTTTCCTTTGCCCTTGGACGTGGGGTATCTCCTCACAGCCACTCCACCACCTACTATCTTACTGGGGTTTCTCTGACCTTGGACGTAGGGTATCTCCTCTTGGCCACTCCAGTGCCGAGTAGCTGTGGCTCACGCTTAGTGGGATACTAATATCCCATTAGTAGAGTTAAGTTTAAGATTCAAATAGAGCTTCCCCTGTGGCTCAGTGATAAAGAATCCACCTGTAATGCAGGAGACACAAGTTTGACCACTGAGTCAGGAAGATCCCATGAAGGAGGGCATAGCAACCACTCCAGTATTCTAGCCTGGAGAATCCCAAGGACAGAGGAACCTGGAGGGTTACTGTCCATAGGGTCTCAAAGAGCCAGACATGACTGAAGTCACTAAGCACACATAAGGTTCAAATATCCTTTAGAGTTTACCTATAGAAAACATAGGCTAACATAGCCTATTTAGCCAAGCCTTGCTTTTTATTTGATAATAATTCTCTATATTTCAATAATAAGTGAAGGCAACAGGATTCCAGCTTGCTACAAGTTCAAGGATTGACATGATATTTAACTTGCTTACCTGTGAGAAAACTTGAGGTAAAAGTCCTTTTTCTCTGAAAAGGGGCTATCAAGCCTGTGGAATCAAAGCAGCTAAACAAACCTCTTATTATTAGAATAATGACTATGATATTCAATATCCTTCAGGGAAAATTTAACCTGGTCTTTGATTTTGGCACTTTTAGCTACTTTGAAATTAAATCAAACTATAAAGAGGGGAAAAGAATACAGGACAAAAGACATGATAAGGTCATATACCAATTTTACTTCAGCATGGCTGAAAGAAAAATAAAAACAAAGTACATTTTCCTTAAGTTCTAACTAATGTCTCACCCTTCTCCTTCTGAAGAATAATGTGTTTTTCTGTGGTTTTATAATAAATCTAAAACACTATCATTTTTACCATGAAATACTAATTGTTTCACCAAAAATAGTCACACTGTATTACAACCATCTAAGTTTGTTTTAATAATTCTCAGATACCCACTTCCACTATGTCAGGCCCCTTAGTACACCACTATGATTATCTGTTGTTTAAAAAAAGATGTCCTAAGTACGTTATCTAAGTGAACAAAAGCATAAACATTTCAACTATCAAATCATCAGAACTGCTTAGGCAAGCATAAATATCTCCTGGCTCCAGTGTATCCCTTATGGAATTTTTTGTGTGTGTGTATTACTTGCTCTTCTGTTGCAATGATAGCAGGCCCATGCTGAGATAATAAAATTATGGATCTCCTTTTTATAACTTAAGTGCTTTTCATTTCTTATGAAATAGAGGTTTATTTCCAGATAGTGGTACATTTTAATATAGTACAAATAAAGGAAAAACAAGAAGTTTAGTAAATCAGGAACACAATCAATAAAAAAAAATACTGCAAGGAAAAATAAATTGAGTTTAGGAAAAGATTCAAGCTTCTTGACTGGATTACATTACAGAAGGCAAAAAATAATATACTTTTTATATACTTCAAGTTATTGATATTTTTCTCCTTTTCATCAGCAAACCGAGTTCTTCAAGCCCTGCACTAATTTTCCCAACTATTCTTTGGTTTTGCAAAAAGTGAAGTACCCCTACAGGGTGATGTTCAACTCAGTGACTTAGAAATTTCCTTTTTTTAGGGCTCATCTTCATATCATACAAGACCACTGACTCTGGCTCGATAACAAAGGTAACATGCCATAGAGGATTACAGAGCAATACAAGAGAAACCAAGTCCTATTATACCTTCCTCTGGTGAAATAATTTGCATCGGTATCAGATTCCATTTAATACTGTCGATTTCTGGGATCTTTCTTTTTTCCTCCAACAGAAGTCCTCTCAACTGTCATACTGACAAGACAGCCTTTTTCTCATGTCCCTAAGTGTCTCCACTACCAAGGTTTCAGATAAGAACTGGAGATGAGTGACTGGGTTAATGTTAAAATTGCTAATTAAAGCCCTGTTTTCAACACTCCTGAAAGATTAACCAACCAGGCCAAACTATAGAACACAGAGGACGTTTTACTTTTAACAGCGTACACTGTTTGGTAAACAAAAGGTTTTAACAATTTCAAAGACAGCAATGTCAAGAAATTTCCAAAGACATTTTTCCCTCCAGCACAGTAGACAGATGGACCATTTAAGTAAAGCTTCATAAGGGTTTTCTTCCTAGTGAGCAATGTTGCCTGACAGGCAAGCACAGAAGTTAATCAACTGAATGTTTATATATCATTGAGCAGACACAACAAGAGCAACACAAATCTCGAGGTGTCATTTTCTTTTGAAAATTAACCTAATTATTTCAATTTTAAAACTGATGAGAAACAGAAAAATTCCATTTTTGCCTTTCTCAGTGAGACATTGTCAGAGACATAGTGCAATGTGGTGGCCGAGAGCCTTGCTTTGGACTCTGCCTCTGCTACTTTCTAACTGGATAACCTTGAGCTAGTTAGTTAACTTCTCTATGCCTCAGCTATCCCATCTGAAAAACTGAAATGAGAACAATAGTACCTACCTTGTAGGGTTTAGTGAAAGTAAAGTGAATTAAACCCAGTGCTTAGAAGAGTCTGAGACACAGAAAATCATATAGGGAGTGTGTGTTATTGTTATTATTATAAGTACATAAACAAGGATGACCATTAAGTGTCTCAACATAAGATTTAACTCCCCTTTGTGTGTGTGTATTGTAATGAAAAATAACTTCTCAGAGACCAAAAATATCATCTATAAAATGAATTTCTTGTACAATGGGATTGCTAAACTTTCTTCCTGCTCAAATGATCATCAGTCTTAAGTCTGGAATCCCTGATTTCCTCGGCCCATTGGCTAATTATCATTCTCTTGTGACTACTTTCCAGGTGTGCTGTAAATCCACCAAGTGCCCAACCCCAAATATGAATGTAACCCACTCAGTTGGGAAATGTTAAGTCGCTTTAGTCGTGTCTGACCCTGTGCGACCCCATAGACGGCAGCCTACCAGGTTCCCCTGTCTCTGGGATTCTCCAGGCAAGAACACTGGAGTGGGTTGCCATTTCCTTTTCCAATGCATGAAAGTGAAAAGTAAAAGTGAAGGCGCTCAGTCATTTCCGACTCTGTGCAACCCCATAGACGGCAGCCCACCAGGCTCTCCCATCCATGGGATTTTCCAGGCAAGAGTACTAGAGTTGGGTGCCATTGCCTTCTCCGTTGGGAAAAGCTCACATAAAATTCTCTATCATGGATTTTGCCTTTTTTTTTAATTATAAAAAGAAGTGGCTTCATTATTCCTGAGACGTCTTGTTTTTTCCCCCAGAACAAGTCAATCCCTCTAGTGACAGATGTGTGGCATATGGATAGTCTGGAGAAGGAAAGATGGAGAGGGGGTGGGCAGGAGAGTTAAAAGCAGAGGAAAAAATACAGCCTCACCAAGTTTTCCCTTGCCTGTTGCCCTCTCTGTGACTGAAAGGCCATTAAAATGTGACCATCTTTGATATCACTTCTAATATGGCTGGAAACAGGAGTCTTGCAGTTCAAACGTGGGGTGTTTAGACTGTATTAAACATGAGGCTCCAGGAACATCAAAGGCTACTCGTGGGTGGTTTGGGCCAGTGCGAGGTCACCACTGCTCACAACTGTAATAGGTGTGGAGACATTGCGTACCTGAGAAATGGTGGTGTTTGCTTTTTTCCTGCTGATAAATGTGGAGCTTGGAAAGGGGATGCCTTTGTGTGCTTGAGGGATGATCTACTGTGGAAGGTTTANTGGGTGGTTTGGGCCAGTGCGAGGTCACCACTGCTCACAACTGTAATAGGTGTGGAGACATTGTGTACCTGAGAAATGGTGGTGTTTGCTTTTTTCCTGCTGATAAATGTGGAGCTTGGAAAGGGGATGCCTTTGTGTGCTTGAGGGATGATCTACTGTGGAAGGTTTAAAGGCAAACAGGTATCAGGTTAGGGTTACAGGGGGCAACTTTTTGAACGGGATGTCCTTTGTTCTCAGAGAATAGGCTTCTTAAATTGGTGGAGCAAGGACAGACATTGATAGGAAAGGCTTCCTGCTTGACCACCAAATTTAAAATAAAAGTAATGTAATTCTGTCAATAGGAAATTTGGATGACATCAAGGAAGGATAGATATAAAACATGAGGGGACGTTAAATTCATTTTGCTTTTTTATATGTAAATATTTTTGTCTTACAATAGTTCTGCAACACTCATCCAATGTCTTTTTTAACTGCAATAACATAAAATTGAAATAAGAAAACTTCACATAGTTTCTCCTAACCTATAGGACATGTTCTAAGAAATATCTCTCTACTTACTATTATTTCTATTTATTTATTATAAATAAATCTATTTATCTATCATGGTTTCAGAGATTTTAGCATAATATTCTAAAGTAAAAGTGTCCCCGTGGACTGTAGCCCACCAGGCTCCTCTGTCCATGGAATTCTCCAGGCAAGAATACTGGAGTGGGTAGCCATTTCTTTCTCCAGGGGATCTTCCCAACCCAGGGATTGAACCCAGGTCTCCTACATTACAGGCAGATTCTTCACCATCTGAGCTACCAGGTAAAAGTTCTTAAAATTAGAGATTTAGCTATAAAAGAGACCTCACTGAAATAATCCTAACCATTTTTCAGAGAAAAAATTAATACTATATCCACAGGAAAATAGATAATAAATAAATATTTTATGTCTAATATAGATGGCAGAATAATATAAGAAGAAAAAAAAAACAAACAGAGACCAACCAAAACACAGGAAATGAGAGAGAGTGACCACCCAGATTCTAAAGGACTAGTTCAGGGATGTGCTATCTCCACCTCTCACAGTTTGGATTTGGTGGTATTCTCATTCTTCGCCAGAAACCTGCTCATTAGGAACTTCACATGAGGTAGTTCATTCCCTAGTTCAAGGCTCTCCTGAGTTCTAGCAATACTTATCAGTCTCATTGGAGCTCATGAATTGCCTCAAAATTATACCTTATATATTGTAACTCCTCAAATAATTGCAAATTCTAGAAAGTAGTTTACTTCCTCCTTTCTTTTCCTCCCACATTCATCTAGTGCAACACTATGAAAGAGAAATTTATTGATTATTGGTTGAGGTAGAAATGACGTCTCTCTACTTGATAGGAAGAAAAGAAAGAGTAATAGGAAAATCTCACTCTCTGCGTCTTCTGAGTGAACTAAAAGCACATACAGACTTTCGTTTCTAATTGCGTGTTACACATTTTAGGGGAAAAATCATTTTCTGCTTGACTCAGGTCCAATTTCCATTGTGATTTTTTGCCCTCCAGAAATAAATATCGTGGTCAGGATGTCTGCCCGGCATCCTTCTGGCCCAACAAGACGGTGGTTTCCTATGAAATGCGAGTGCTCTGGTGAGACTGTGCGGACCCCAGTGGCTGCAAACTCATGAACTACAGGGTTTTTTTTAACCACTGGCAGGATTTCAAACCACTAAATTGAATGACAAGTCCCTCAAACAGCTGTCACTTAAGATTCCTGGGTTTCGATGAAAGGCCAGAAGTACTTGCAATTACTCCCCTCTAGCACCCTTTTCCTAAACACAACACACAGCATTGGCAACAATTCTCAATAAAATAACCAGTCTGAATATGGGATGATGAAGCAGGCATCTAACGGCTGATAGAAAAAAGACAAAGAGGCCTTTGTTTTCTTACCTTTTTTTTTTTTTTTTNTAAAGTCACCAGATGCACTAGGCCCCTAGCAAGGGAGTCAGCCTGTCCTTTGAAGCTTTGAAATGAGCTACTGACCTCTCCTCTGTAGCTATGTAAGTCTTAAATGGCATCTTCTTCCAATATAAGGCTGTTCTGTCTACATGGAAAATCTCTTGTTTAGGGTAGGCACCCTTATTAGTGATCTTAACTAGATCTTCTGGATAACTTGCTGCTTCACTTTGTACTTTTATGTTATAAAGATGGCTTCTTTCTTTCAATTTCATTCTACTTCATTCAACTTCCTTCTTAGAGCTTCAAATTTTCTTCTACAGCTTCTTCACCTCTCTCAGGTTTTATAGTATTGAAGAGAGTTAGGGCCTAGCTCTGGATTAGATTTTGGCTTTAGTGATGTTGTGGCTGGTTTGATCCTCTATTCAGACCACTAAAACTTTCTCCACATCAGCAGTAGAACTGCTGCTATGCTTTTGCTTTCTTATCATTCATCTGTTCACCGGAGTAGCACCTTTAAGTTTCAAGAAATTTTCCTTTGCATGAACGAGTTAGCCAACTGAATGGTGCAAGAGGCCTAGCTTTTGACCTATCTCAACTTGTGACATGCCTTCCTGATAAGCTTAATCATATCTAGCTTTTGATTTAACACAATANTTATCATTCATCTGTTCACCGGAGTAGCACCTTTAAGTTTCAAGAAATTTTCCTTTGCATGAACGAGTTAGCCAACTGAATGGTGCAAGAGGCCTAGCTTTTGACCTATCTCAACTTGTGACATGCCTTCCTGATAAGCTTAATCATATCTAGCTTTTGATTTAACACAATAAATATGTAACTCTTCCTTTCACTTTAACACTTAGATGCCATTGCAGGATTATTTATTTGCCTAACTTCAATATTGTTATGCCTCAGGGCATAGGGATGCCTGGAGAGAGAGAGAGAGTCGGGCTGATCAGTGGAGCAGTCAGAAAACACACATTTATTAACTTCACCAACTCATATGGACGCAGTTCATAGTATCTGAAAACAATAGTAAATCAAAGATCACCAATCACAGATCACCATAATAAACATGCTCTATACCTGTTTGAATTTCTCACCAATCAAGATGCTTTGCTTCAAACTGTGTTCTATTTTGTTCTTGTACTATTATCAGACTTTGAAATTCTCCATAGCCAAATCATTAATGATTGCTCCTTAAAATTGTCTCACATCTTTCTCATTACCAAAATATTTCAATGTTTTAGTTAAGAAGATAAATTGCTTCCTCTTCTTTTTCCACACAGAACTAATGATTTGTTTCTCGTGATATTTATTGCTCGAGTAACACATATTACTGAAGTTTGCATCTCAAATATATTGCCCAGTGGTCACCTATAATTTAAGGGTAAATCAGTCCAATAGTGAAAAGAATTTCACTTCTCTCTTAGATATCAGTTGGGTAAGTCTCTTACGGAATAATTTGCATCAAAGTAACATAATCCGACATACTCCTTCTGGGTGATAATGTGGCAAGTATAGTAGAAAGATAGGCTTCCCTGATGGGTCAGTGGATAAAGAATCCACCCACAGTACAGGAGAGGAAGGAGACGTGGGTTTGATCCCTGAGTCAGTAAGATCCCCTGGAGGAAGGCATGGCAACTACTCCAGTGTTCTTTCCTGGAGAATCCCATGGACAAAGGAGTCTGAAGGGCTACAGTCAGTGGGGTCGCAAAGAGTCAGACACAACTGAGCAACTGAGCACACAGAGTAGAAAGAATGCTGGACTGAGACCCAAAATACATGGCTTCTAGTCAGTTGATATACGTGGTTTCACAAATAAAAATATTCCAAATGTAACACTGAGCAGAAATCTGAAATCATGACTCTGCTGAAAAATTAAGATTGCTGTAGCTCTCATTCAAATTCTTGTATTTACTGTCTCTGAAATTTTGTACAAGTTGTGTCACCATTCACCTATCTCATCTGTACAGTGGAAATCATACCTTACTGGACCCAGAGCACCAGTTATTATAACACAGAAAATGGAGGTTCCTCTCATTCCTCTCTGTGACTATCCCAGCTTATACTGGCAAAAATTATCCCATTACTCTACATATTATTTCTCAGAGTAACATGTCAAGATTATTTGACTCTTCCCTGATCCTTCCTCTTTCTTCCCTTACCACTTTGATTTTCTTCATTTATTCCCATGTCAGTCTTCTTCTGAAGGATAAGCTTAGCATCAGCTGGGTCTTTCTGATTCATGGGCACATGAAATGGAAGATATTGCCAATTGTTCTATTTTTCTTACTAAGAGACTTAACTTTTTACCAAAAATAGGCTGCTCAAAGAAAAGCAGCAAATTAACCCAGACTAGACTCATGTTTTCTGTCTGCAATGTTCCCATAAAGTTCATAGTCTGCATGTTTTCTTTAATGCTTCATCCAAAACTCTCCCATTCTGGAATACTATCTAGTCATCTACTTTGTGTAAGTGCCCAAGTTAAAATTGGAGTGTGTGTTTCTATGGACAATTAACATTACTTTAAAAGTCTGAGAATCGAGTCATCATCCATAAGACAAGGATTGTTTATAGTTAGTCTATATAGGGGTTGAAAGTCTGTTTTAGTCAGTGATCTATTGTTATTGGGCATTTATTTACTTAACTCAAGCCATTTTTGCCATTATAAATGTCTCAAAAACAAAGTACAAACACTTGACATAGTAAAATTGGACTTGTCTTCTCACATGATCTTAAGTTCTTTGATTTCCTCTTTCTGCACTCTCTGCTCTGGGAAACTAATATGATCACATCTTTTGAACCACTGGTACAAGTACACAATGGCTTTTAAATATTAGTTTAAAGATCTGTCTTAAAATCATTAGCCAGTAATTTTTATGCTTCACTGGCTCTCTTAAACTTTGCATCTTAAATATGAAGCAATTTCTTTCTACGTAAATTATCACTTCTTAATTCTCTGTGACACTGAATGACATTTCAACCTCTTGATCCCTCAGTCTCAAATATTATAATGGATATTACTTCAACCTTTAATCTTCTTACTCAAGAAGGGGACTATTCCTCAAATTGAGATCACATTGCATAAAACCTCCCTTATCACTCCTGGAATAAAATTCCTTGCTATGGCCTACAAAGCCCAAGACCCTCAGTGATATGGATTCTGCCTGTTTCTCTAGCCTCATCTCCTAATACTTTTTACTCTAACCTCAGTGACAGTAGCTTCCTGTTCATTCCCATACTATGGATAACAACCTCCTTGTAATGCAAGTCTCAGCCAAAATTCGACCTTCTAAAAGAGAATTTCCCTCCACCTATCTCTTGCCAAGTCATGATCTCATTATCTGGTTTTATTTATTTATTTTTTTTTTTTTCAGAAAACTCACTGTTTACTTGTTGATTGTCTTCCCCAAACACCCACCCACACACAGAGGGAGATCTGAATGCAATCCACAAGAGTAAGAGCTTGTGTGTTTTGTTCTCAGTTGTTTCCTCAGTACCCACTAAACAAATGGAGATGCCCCCGGGTTCCATTATTCTTTCCCAGGATAGTCTCTACTTGGCCTTTCCACTCACTCATCACACGGCATCCTGTCAGGTTCTACCACCATTGACTGTAAGTTCAAAAAGAAGATGAAATATATCTGTCCCACTCACCACTATTTCTGAGCCACTTAGCACAGATATTGACATAACAGGCACTCAGTAAATGTGTGTGGAAGCAAGGAAAACAAGAAAGAAGGAAAGAGGGGGAAAAGGAGGGCGAGAGGAAGGAAGGGAAGGAGAGGAAGGAAAAGAAAAAGGACTTGACTTTAGCGTGGCCACCCTCCCAGCCTGCTTGGGACTGACGAAGTTCAGTCTGAGGGACTTTCAATGCGCAAACCCAGAAACACTCAAGAAAGCCAAGACAATTTGGCCACACTAGCTTTGAAGGAAACCATTAGAAAACAGTCATCTCAGACATCAAAATGCCTGCAGATGTTATATGTAAGTCTCTCCTACATGCTTAACAAAATAGAAATCATTCTTATTTGTCTGGTTGAGTAACATACTTCATAATTATATTGACAACCTCAAAGAAATCTTCAAGTTCTTCCAAATCCACAAACTCACAAATAAGGAAGGTATCCTAATACCCTGGTCTTGATGTGTGGACAAGGAATGTGCTGCTGACCCAGAAGCTGCTGTTTAGAGGTTGTCTCCATGAGAACTCAGCCCACTGTGAGAGCCAGGAAAGCACTATAAAGTAGATTTTGATTAACTATACCACCTTTGGAGTCGGGGGTTGGATCAAGCTTAATATTTAACCAGGAGGAGATCAGGGAGAAGTGTCATGAGTAGTAGATCCAGAAATAGCAAGCAATGTCAGCATCATATAGTGGTGACATGTAGAATAGGGAGCAAGAGGTTTCTGGAGTTTCTGAATCTCAGGGTAATAGAACTAAGGACTATATTCTAAAATATGCTGTGGTCTCCTAGAGGTCTGAATGTCTGGTGTTGTGACTGTTTCTAGCTTCCTTATTTCCCAGTGTAATCATTACAATAAATCCCATTAAGTAAGGTAAATATGCCTCTGCTTCTTAGAAGTTAAAAGAACCTAAAAGATAATTATTTCTTCAGTTGAGGAATGGGACAAAAAGTAATAATCAAGACCAAAAAGTCACAAGAAGAAAGGGAAAAAAAACATCCTTAGACTATCAAGTGATCATAAACCTCTAGTAAAGAAGGATTGGTGGTCAAGCAACCAACAGTATTTTTTATTATTTAGAGCCATCTCTATGAGTTATATGTGCTTGTTTGGCTATTTTTAATAGCCAATTGTATTTTTGACTACTCAATTGTATTTTTGAAGGGTTCTTTAAAATGTTGTTTGATGAGGTACTACCTCACACAAGCTAGAACAGCCATCAGATTAAAATCTATAAATAACAAATGCTGGAAAGGGTGTGGAGAAAAGGGAACCCTCCTACACTGTTAGTGGGAATGTAAATTGTTGCAGCCACTGTGGAGAACAGTTTTGAGATTTCTTTAAAAACTAACATTAGAGTTACCATGTGGTCCTACAGTCCCACTCCTGGGCATATATCTGGAGAAAATTATAATTCAAAAAGACACATGCACCCCAGTGTTCATAACGGCACTATTTATAATAGCCAAGGTACAGAAGCAACCTAAATGTCCACTGAGAAATGAATGGATAAAGAAGATGTGGTACATATACACAGTGGAATACTAGTAGGCCATGAAAAATGAAATAACTGCTATTTGCAGCAACATGAATGGACCTAGAGAGTATCATACAAAGTGGCATAAGTCAGAAAGATGAGCACCACATGATTATCACTTATGTGTGGAATCTAAAATATGACACGAATGAACTAATTTATAAAACAGAAACAGACTCACAGACATAGAGAACAGACTTGTGGTTACCAAAGGGAAAATGACAAAGGACGAATAAATTAGGAGTTTGTGATTAGCAGATAAACTACTGTCTATGAAATACATAAACAACGAGGTCTTACTCTATAGCACAGGAAACTATATTTTATATCCTATAATAAACCATAATGGATCAGCATGTGAGTTTTGACCTGCTCCATTTTGGAACTGAGCCAGTTCACCCCCTCCTTATACAAACTGGTGGTCCCTCACTCCCAGGAGGTCACCATATTGATGTTGAATTTAATGCGGACACCCTATTGGTAGACCACGCTACAGGCCTCCTAGGCTCATGCAGTCCTCCTGCCTCAGCCTCCTGAGTAGCTGGGACTATAGGCACAGACCATCATGCTTGGCTGTAATAAATCATAATAGAGAAGGAAAAAATTGTTTACAGTGGAAACCTGAATTTGATTGGATAAACTACAACTCATTCAGTAGTCAGCCTGTAATGTGGGAGACCAGGGTTCAATCTCTGGCTCAGGAAGATTTTCTAGAGAAGGAAATGGCAATCCACTCCAGTATTCCCTGGAGAATCCCATGGATGGAGGAGCCTGGCAGGCTACAGTCCATGGGGTTGCAAAGAGTCGGACATAACTGAGCAACTAATACATACACACAAACTGCGATAACCTGATAGATAATGTGGAATATAAACAGGATTGAAGTACTTTGATTTGAAATATGCCCATACATATTTGGGGGCTTCCTTTGTGGCTCAACTGGTAAAGAATCCACCTACAATGCAGGAGACCTGGGTTCTATCCCTGGGGGAAAAGATCCCCTGGAGAAGGGACAGGCTACCCGCTCCAGTATTCCGGCCTGGAGAATTCCATAGACTATAGCCCATGGGGTCACAAAGAGTCGGACTCAACTGAGTGACTTTCACTTGTCACATTTATTTATCCATATTTTGGAGGAGAGACAGAATTATAGAATTATATGATTGTCAATATAATTACCAAATAATATTTTGTATTTATTATAAAATAAATATAACTCAAATAGAGAACAAGAATATAATCTAACTATTCATTTTCTTGGTTCTATAACTTCCATGGAACTCTGCGTGTGTGTGTGTGTGTGTGTGTGTGAGTGGCTCAGTCATGTCCAACTCTTTGCTACTCCATGAACTGTAGCCCATCAGACTCCTCTGTCCATGGAATTTCCCAGGCAGGAATACTGGAGTGGGTTGCCATTTCCTTCTCCAGGGGATCTTCCAAAACGAGGGATTGCACCTGACTCCTATATCTCCTGCATTGGCAGGCAGACTCTTTACCACTGCACCACCTGGGAAGTTCACTTGTTGCCAGACTCATTACCAAATATTTGGAAGATTTTTTTTCTGCATCTGCTAATGGCAAGTTGGAAGTTTCCTTACTGTCTGTGATTTCTTTCACCTGCTTACTTTGCTTGCTTGTCTTTCTCTCAATGCTTCTATTATCTCAGTTCAAGTCAGCTGCTGAGAGGTTAAGCAATAGGCAGAATGAGATTAGCCACACAATTATGCCTGTGATATATACAGACACTACCATTCCTAAAAAAAGAATCAGTTTTTTTTAATTAATTGATCTTTTCACAAAGGCAAAAGAACAGTCAATGAGAGAAGATATAAATAATAATATAAACATATTGTGTATTTTTTCTTATTATTTCATCTGTATATATAAATGTCAAAAGTTTGGGGAGTAAAATAATTACAAAATGAGGAGAGGAAAAATTAGCATATTTCTAATGGTAAATCAAATCATCCTTATATCCTACAGCATTTGATTGACTCTACATCATATTGTTCATGTAATATGTAAATGTGGAGATAAACATTGTCTGCTCAAACATAGCCCCCTCCACCATCACCAGATGGAATAAAATTCAGTATTTCACCACGAGAAATTTCTTTTGCTTAAAATGACTGCATTTTCAAAAGACCCCTATCAAAATTATTCTACCTGCATACAACTTTATTTGCATAAAATAATTGTATTTAATCCTGACCACACACCAGTGAAGCAGATATCACTGACCTCATTTTAAAATAAGGAAACTGAGGCTGAGAAAGCTAATTCATATGGTTTGTTACAGGTTGAATGAGAATTCAAACTCTGAGGCCAAGTTCCATGTTCTATTTGCACACTGCCCACTCTGGATACAGATGTGCAGGGCAGAGCTCTGTAGCAGAATCCTCCCTGCCACATGCCATCCTGAGGAAATCCAACTCAGATTTCCTTGCAGAGCAGAAACATGACATTATACCACTACAATCATGTAACAGAGTCTGCTTATTTATTTCCAGATGCCCCCTGGCCAAAGAATCCCTTTTCCTTATGTTTCTACACAAATGCTATATCTCCTCATTTGGCAGAAAACATGATAATAACAATGACAGAGTTACAGGGCTTAACGATACTTAAGGAGTTAAAGAATTCTAGCCAAGTATCCAACAAGCTATGCAGACCTCAATATAAATGGTATTTCCTCCACTGAGAAATAAGCTCACCCCTAAAGGGGTGACTCTTTGCTGAAATAAGTGGAAAATGCCTAATTTTCCAAAGATCAGAAAGTCAAGCCTGGCAAGCTCCTTATGTAACATAAACTGATAAGATTTCATAATCATACAAATTTAAACATATTTTTAAATAGAAAAGTCAAAGTGGAAACTATTTCTCCTTTATACTTTACTAACGAGTCATTCTTTAAAGTATGAAACAGTCATTAAAACAAGAGGCATTTGTTAGCACCTGTGTATATACGCTAGTTGGTACCAACAATTCACATCAACAAGGTAAAAGGTGTGAGGAGCCACACCCAATCCTACCTTGAGGAAATGACTCTTAAATTTAACCTGACAAATAAGTAGGAGTTCTTTGGGACAATAAAGTGGAGAAGTCCTTTTGCACAGACTATATAGCACATTCAGAAGTATGGGTGCAAGATTAAGAAAAATACAACTAGTTGGTTATAGAGGGAACCAGATATCTGCTAGGGAAATTTCCCAGAACCAGGGTAGAAAGATGAGCAAATATTTGATCCTTAATTGCTGGCTGCCTACAAGGCTCAGTGCAAGGTGTGAAAACTCTTATCCATCATTCCTCAAAACAATTACCTACAAATTATAAACTCAGAATCTGAAAAAAACTAAGGCTGGTATATGATTTACAAACCCATATACAATGCACCACCAAGCATTTTCTCTCTTTGTTTGTCAGATAAGTACTATTATTCCTATTTCACAGAGTAAATTAAAAGCAAAATAAGTTTAAAAACTACCCAAACTTATACCACTAGTGTTAGAACCAAGAAAGCAATAACTCAGCCTAACACCTAAGTCCAATGAAATTTCCATACACTATATGAAAAAATAAATTCCAAAAATAATAACTACCAACACTTGTTCTATTAATTTTACAAAATAATTTCAAATGCATTATTTGTATCAATCCTTATGAAAACCCTATACAAAAATTTAAGTTACCCCATGTTTGTTTGACTGTTAAGTGGTCAACCACACACCCGAGAAATCTCAGGATGCTGACCTATTTTGTTAAACCATTATTTTTCTAATAAAAGCTATAGATTTGGGTTTACAAAAGAATTTAAATCCTTTGAGGAAAAATTTGGAATAAAATTACCAAAATATTTAAAAAAAAATACAACCTAGAAATAAATGAGAGAATTAACTGATCTGAATTTTCTCTTTACCTCTTCAATGAACATATTCTTATTAGAGTCACCACAGATCCTTGCTTCATAGAAGCTATTAGAGTCAGAGCATTCCAACCCACTTCTACTTTGTCACTCCCAGATTCAAATCAATTTTTTCTCAACCCCACCACCACCACCAACAGCCCCCAGGAGCAACCAAACCTAGGTATCTGTGGAACCCGTGACCTCAGGTTTCTTGCTGCCTCTGGAGGTTATGGGCAAGTCCTTGGATCCTGGAACCTAGCTCCACAGCTTTCGTACTATGAACTTTTTTACTTTATTTGAGCATTTCTTTTTCGAAACTGGTCCAGAATCAACCTGAGAGTAACTGCTGCTGCTGCTGCTGCTGATGCTGCTGCTAAGTTGCTTCAGTCTTGTCCGACTCTGTGCGACCCCATAGACAACAGCCCAACAGGCTCTTCTATCCCTAGGTCCAACTTAAAAAAACAGCCTGGGTCCAGGATCAGCCTGGGTCTGATTTAAGCTGGACTAAGTCCAGTGTGAGGCCACACATGAATAAAATTTTGTTTTAAAGCTGAAGGAGTAGGTTAACCCTACCAAAGAGAACCTTGAATTATAGTGGCCACGAGTGGAGAACTTTGTATATAGATACATATATCTATTCATGAGGTATCCTAGAGAAAAGGGGGTCTCAGCCAGGGACTCACCATAATGGGTAGAGGGAAAGGCATTTTCCTCCTCTACCGTTTTCGGTGACCATAATGAGAGCTGCTGAGACAAACCCATTCACTCCAGAGCCTACAGATGGGATCCTGGGAAAATTGGCAAAAGCCAGAAAAAAGTAAGAATTCTTACCAAAGTCAGCTTTCTCAGTTCTCTATCTGTGGTGCCTGGTCAAAACAGGAAGGTAAAATTTCACATTGTCCCTTCCTTTCCAAATTCAGATTGTCAGGAAAAAAAAAAAAAAAAGATATTATCAATCCTTTCTCTCCCAAAGAGTTATTACCTCCTTGTTTATCTCATTTGTGTCCTGAGAACTTAGCTTGAAAACTGTCAGGTTGCAGGAGGGCAGTCCCAAAAGTATGGCTGGACAGAAATGTGAGTTGTACCCCATTTGCAGCTATAAAAGGTTATTGCCAAAATTAATTTGTAAAAAGCTCTATTCAACTGGCTTAAAGACAAACAAGCATTTATATAAATCAAGTATATACTCAAAAATAAGGACACTAACCCAAATGTTTTTCAAGTTCATGAGATTTAGGATATTATTCAGTAAATAAAAGTAGTTTAAGTTTGCTAGTTTAATTAAGACCAGCATGTTTTAGAGTTAAGAGCATTAAATATAATATGCTTTATTCTACCTAGGTTTCAGTTCAGTTCAGTCACTCAGTCATGTCCGACTCTTTGCAACCCCATGANTCGTCTTTTGTATTTTCCCTACCTGTTTTTGAAGACAATCTTCTGCTTTTCTGGATGCCTGATGTCCTCTGCCAGCATTTAGAAGTTGTTTTATAGATTTTACTCAGCGTTGAAATGTTCTTTGGATGAATTTGTGGGGGAGAAGGTGGTCTCCCCGTCCTATTCCTCCGCCATCTTCCCCCCTCCTCCTCAACTGGAATTCCATCACCTCCATTAGCTTTGTTTGTAGTGATGCTTCCTAAGGCCAACTTGACTTCACATTCCAGGATGTCTGACTAGGTGGGTGATCACACCATTGTGGTTATCTGAGTCATGAAAATCTTTTTTGTATAGTTCTTCTGCGTACTTTCCCCACCTATTCTTAATATCTTCTGCTTCTGTTAGGTCCATGCAATTTCTATTCTTTATTGTGGCCATCTTTGCATGAAATGTTCCCTTGGAATCTCTCATTTTCTTGAAGAGATCTCTAGTCTTTTCTATTCTTTTTTTTTTTTTTTCCTGTATCTTTGCATTAATCACTGTGGAAGGCTTTCTTATCTCTCCTTGCTATTCTTTGTAACTCTGCATTCAAATGTGTATTTCTTTCCTTTTCTTCTTTGCCTTTAGCTTCTCTTCTTTTCACATCTATTTGTAAGACCTCCTCAGACAACCATTTTGCATTTTTGCATTCTTTTTCTTGGGGATGGTCTTGACCACTGCCTCCTGTACAATGTCATGAACCTTGTCCATAGTTCTTCAGGAACTCTGTCTATCAGATATAATCCCTTAAATCTATTTGTAATTTCCACTGTATAATCAGAAGGGATTTGATTTACGTCATACCTGAAAGGTCTAGTGATTTTCCCTACTTTCTTCAATTTATGTCTGAACTTGGCAATAAGGAACTCATGATCTGAGCTACAGTCAGCTCCCAGTCTTGTTTTTGCTGACTGTATAGAGCTTCTCCATCTTTGGCTGCAAAGAATATAATCAATCTGACTTCAGTATTGACCATCTGGTGATGTCCATGTGTAGAGTCTTTTCTTGTGTTGTTGGGAGAGGGTGTCTTCTATGACCAGTGCGTTCTCTTAGCAAAACTCTGTTAGCCTTTGCCCTACCTTGTTTTGTACTCCAAGGCCAAGTTTGCCTATTACTCCAGGTATCTCTTGATTTCCTACTTTTGCATTCCAGTCCTCTACAATGAAAAGGACATCTTTGGGGGTGTTAGTTCTAGGAGATCTTGTAGGTCTTCATAGAACTGTTCAATTTCAGCTTCTTCACAGACATCATTCTGTCATTTTTGAGATGGCACCCAAGTACTGCATTTCAGACTCTTTTGTTTACATGATGGCTACTCCATTTCTTCTAAGGGATTCTTGTAGTAGATATAATGATCATCTGAGTTAAATTCACCCATTCCAGTCCATTTTAGTTCACTGCTTCCTAAAATGTCAATGTTCACTCTTGCCATCTCCTGTTTGACCACTTCTAATTCACCTTGACTCATGGACCTAATATTCCAGGTTCCTATGCAATATTGCTCTTTATAGCATCAGACTTTACTTCCATCAACAGTCACATCCACAACTGGGCATTTTTTTTGTTTGACTCTCTATCTTCATTCTTTCTGGTATTATTTCTCCACTCTTCTCCAGTAGCATATTAGGCACCTACCAACCTGGGAAGTTCATCTTTCAGTGTCATATCTTTTTGCTTTTTCATACTGTTCATGGGGGTTCTCAAAGCAAGAATACTGAAGTGGCTTGCCATTGCTTTCTCCAGTGGACCACATTTTGTCAGAACTCTCCACCATGGCCTGTCCGTCTTGGGAGGCCCTACATGGCATGGCTAATGTTATGACTGAGTTAGACAAGGCTGTGGTCCATGTGATCATTTTGTTTAATTTCCTGTGATTGTGGTTTTCATTCTGTCTGCCTTCTGGGGGATAAGGATATGAGGGCTATGGAAATTTCCTGATGGGAGAGACTGACTGAGGGGGAAACTGGGTCTTGTTCTGATGGGCAGGGCCATGATTGGTAAATCTTTAACGCAATTTTCTATTGATGGGTGGGGCTGTGTTCCCGCCCTGTTGTTTGATGTGAGACCAAACTATGGTGGAGGGAATGAAGAAAATGGTGACCTCCTTCAAAAGATCCCATGCACACACTGCCTCACTCATTGCCTCTGACCTTGCAGGGACTCCACCTGGGATTCCTGAACACTCACAGGCAAGTCTGGGTCGGTCTCCTGGGGGTGTCACTACTTCTTTCTTCTGCATCCTGGTGTGCACATGATTTCATTTGTGCCTCCAAGAGTCTGTTTCCCCAGTCCTGTGTAAGTTCTGGCGGTTCTATGGTGGGGTTAATGGCGACCTCCTCCAAGAGGGCTTATGCCACACCTAAGTCTGCTGCACCCAGAGCCCCTGCCCCTGTGGCAGGCCACTGCTGACCTGTACCTCCATAGAAGATGCTCAAACACTCAAGGGCAAGTCTGGTTCAGTCTCTGGGGTCTCTTGGTAACACAAGGCTTTGTGTGAGCCTTCCAAGCATCTCTGGCAGGTATGGGATCTGATTCTAAACACGATTTTGCCCCTCCTACCATCTTGCTGGGGCTTCTCCTTTGCCTTTGGACATGGGGTATCTTTTTTTGATGGGATCCAACATTCTCCTGTTGATGGTTGTTCAGCAGCTAGTTGTAATTTTGGAGTTCTTTCAGGAGAAGATGAGCACACATCCTTCTACAATGCCATCTTGTACAACCTCACTACCTAGACTTGAACTTTGTGTGCACATCCCCCAACTACAAAGCACTCCTCCAGACTCTTGGAATTACACACCAGTTGAAGATCTAAAATTAAAACTGATTAGGGAAGTTCCTCCCCAGAATCAGATAGCATCTTGTGCAGACAGCTCTCTCAAGATCACAGATCAAGATCTTCATCTCTAATATGAAACCATTACTTTTGCCTTCTCACTACTTACTTTATCTCTCTGTTAATACATGGGAAGACAGTGTTCCTTAACACTGGCAACTATAGCTGACTCTACTGCTTAGGCTACAATTGCACAACAAAAGTCCCTAGTTTTCTTGCAAAGGTGGTTTTATTGAATAGATAATAGAATTGCTTTAAATTACTTATTGGCTGAATGAGTCTGTGCTATAGCAATACGTCTTACTGTGCCTGGATCAACATTTCTGGTATCATAGCAAATATAAGAAATCAACAAACAAGCTATCTATATAAAACAGGTTGGTACCTCTTCATGTACATTCTTTGCTTTATTTGATGCCAACTGGTTTGGTTTACAGAGGTCTTAACTAAAAAGTATACTTCCATTTTCTGGTATTATCCTCCTAACAGTTATCATCGTGGCCTCCCAGGTGCATTGTGTTCTCTCAGTGGTCTTAAATGCCGCAGCCATCAGCAGTACATTAGATGGTCTCAATGTCCTTGGAAAAAACAGAAACAAAGTGAACAGCAAAAAACTTCTTCCAGGAAACTGACTTCATAACCTATGAGTTTCACTATGAGATAAGACCAGTTTAACCCTGATGGTGACTGAAAATGAAGCTAATATCAAGTTTTCAACCAATCTCTCACATATGAGAGGATGACCAGAGGAGGGAATTGTTAAACTAATTCAACCAGGAGGTCATTAGACTGATGTGACTCTAATGCCATGGCAGCCTATGTAAGCAAAGCAAATTCTAAGCCTGTAAATGCCTCAAGGTTATGAAATCAAAATACTAGGGACAAACAATCACAAACAGCCAACCTACTTTAAGTTCTAACCAATCAATAATTGCCTTCCTCTGTCCTTTTCTCTATAAAATTCTCTTTTTAAGTTCCTGTTGATGGAGTGCTCCTAACCACTTCTGGCTTCATGCTGCCTGATTCAAATCCATTTTTTCCTAAATAAACTACTTTTAATGTTTTTTTAGTTATGAGTGATGATTTTACATTTATTTTAGTAGTTCTTTGATTAATGTCTCTCTCCCCCCTGCACAATTATAAATTCCATGACAGCAAGAACAGATCAATTTTTGTTCTCCATTACTGAATCTCTAGCATTCAGCACATTTTAAATGGGCACTCGGTAAATGTCTGTTGAATAAAGGAACAGTTCTCACATCCAACAACCTTTGCAATAAAATCATTACCTGAGGAGTCTGATCGTGTTGCTCTCTCCTTCTTGTAACTCTTTCTAGCATTGCCTTCAATGTCATTCTCCTAATTTTTCTCTAACCTTTTCCATTCTTTCCTCTTGGTCCTTGAAAATTCTTTCTCTTCAAACCATGCATCATATTGTTCCCAGATACAATCCTGGCTTCTTTTTTCTTTCAATTTTATTTACTCTCCCTGGGTAATCTCATATAAACTAAGACTTCACTTACTATTAGCAGTATTAATTGACTTTTAAATCTATCAGTAAGGGCCTTTTGCTTGAGATCTTGATACATATTTTCTAAATATCTATTGGCTTTTCCACAGTCATTTATCTCACAGCAGGTTTAGAGCTGAACCATCATCTTGCCACAAAATTGTTTTCATGTGTACCCATATTTGACGAATACCAGTTGCCTAATCCAGAAATTTTGAAATACTCAACCACTAGTTAGCTTACCTTCAATCCTATTTTCATTATTCCCCAACTTCTATATATTTGTCCCCTAAATATTTCAGGAATTAGTCCCATTCTTCCCATTTCTTCCGGTACTACCTCACGAATTCCTTTTAGTCTATTTAATTACCTTCAACTTAAACCCCAGAAGCCAGTATTTTCATTTTCCAGTGTATTTTATACTCAAATGGTCCTCAAATTGTGACCCCCAAGTCTAGTAACAGTCTGATAATTATTTGTTGCTTTGTTTGTTTCCATGGTCCTAAAATTCTGACCCCCAGTCTAGTGACAGTCTGATAATTGTTTGCTTCTTTGTTTGTTTCCACAAGGAGATAAGGAGCTTGCACCAGAAGGTCACTAAGCATACTGCTTAGTTCAGCTAACTTTTTTTTTTTGGTAGCCATTCTTGCTCAATAAGGGAAGCAAGTCATTGCTCTGAATGCTGGCACAAGTTCATCTCTTTGGAAACTTGTAGCAAACAGTTCATAGACTGCATCAGCCGAGGCTATACCCTCCCTGAAAGAATTTCACATTCTAATCTGATCATGCACTGCCAGACCGAGTTATAAGTTCTCACTCTTCTGTGGAGCTTGCCCTGCTCCTCTTGCCCTAGGCTGAATCAGCAGAGCCCTTTGTACTATGTGCTTATAACAATAAGAGCACCCATAATAATACCTACTTCCTGCCATGTTGCATAATTTTAGCTGAATAAATGATTGCATGAATGATGAATGACTTATACAAGAAAAATCCTACAGAATCAGATATAATTCTAGCCCACAGGCTTTTAATTAAGTTCAAATATGTTAAGTATGTACATATTTTAAAGCAAATAGGTTATTGGCTTATTTCAAGATGATTTTAGTCATATGACACACAATATACCTGATACAGACACTTTTTTTAAGTTTATACAGGAAGAAATTGTGACCTACTACAAATATTTTTGGCAGCAATTTCTCTAGTCAATTTGTTACCCCAATCAGATTTGGCACCTGAGGTCCATTTCTACATCTACTTGGCCCAAGCTTACTGTACACATCACTTGAAACCTAGTTTTTCAAGAAATTATCATGCTTCAAAATTTGTATAAGCATGCACTTTACTCCCATGATAGGTAAATATATGTGATTATGTGTGTGCTATATTCTTAGAGGAGCAAGAAATTTGATTTATGTAAAACACACACACATAAAAGCAAAACAAAAACCAAATACATCTAACCATCCTGTGCATGCAATGATGTGAATGTTTTCAAAGCAACAGTTTGGAAATGTACCTCCCTACCCCATTTACAGTTGCAGCTGCTTATGCAGCTTGGCTTCCCAGGTGGTGCTAGTGGTAAAGAACCCACCTGTCAATATAGGAAACATAAGAGACATGGGTTTGATCCCTAGGTCAGGAAGATCCCCTGGAGGAGGGCATGGCAACCCACTCCAGTATTGTTGCCTGGGAAATCCCATGGACAGAGGAGCCTGGCAGGCTACAGTCCATAGGATCACAGAGAATCAGACACAACTAAAGCGACTTAGCACACACACAAGCATCCAGCTTGCCACCATCTTCAGTTCAATTATTTATACCTCTGACTTGCAATTATCCTTGATGTATAAGTAATGCATTAAAAAGAAACAACAGTTTGGACTTTCCTGGTGGCAAGTGGATAAAAATCCATCTGCCATTGCAGGGAACACAAGTTCAATCCCTAGTTCAGGAAGATTCCACATGCTTGGAGCAACTAAGCCTGGGTCCTACGTGCTGAAACTACTGAAACCCACACGTCTAGAGTGTGCGCACCACAAGAGAAGGTGCCACAGTGAGAAGCCCATGCACCACAAAGAAAAGTAAGGGTAAGCCCACTCACTGCTACTACAGAAAGTCTGCTAAAAGCGAGAAAGACCCAACACAGCCAATAATAAATATACTTTTTTTAAAAAGAAGAAAAAACAATATTTGTTCGAAATTCTACCGTATTTCCCCTTTCTCCTTTAAATGAAAACTAAGAAGTCTGAATTTAGGCAATTTAGCTTGGTCTATTCAATAACTTTTTGGCTTTTTCAGTGAGGAATGTGTATCTGGGATAAAACAGGTGGACATGGGGAAGCTGCATTGCTTTCTAACCCCTAACAAATGAGATCTTTGCAAATGTTTTGTGATTTGTTGGAGAGGCTGTGTATGTCCTGATTGTCAAATCCCTTTCTATACCACTGTAAGAGGCATGTGTGTGCTGTCCCTCAGTCCTGTCTGACTCTTTGCAACCCCATGGACTGTAACCCACCAGGCTCCTCTGTCCATGGAATTTTCCAGGCAAGAATACTTGGAGTAGGTTGCCATTTCCTACTTCAGTGGATCTTCCAAACCCAGGGATGAAACCTACATCTTTTTCATCTCCTGCATTGGCAGGTGGATTCTTTACCACTGTGCAACCTGGGAAGCCCACTGTAAGTGGAGGAATGCATTATTTATTATTTCTAGCTTAGGATAATTTGCCTTTTTTTGTTGTTGTTGTTATCTGGGGCCCTGCTCATCTCCAAAATAAACAAGAGTTAACTATTTTATTACTTGTTGGCCTATTCCATTTCTTGAATTATAAATCACATTTCTTTCATATTTTAAGAGTTCAGAAACTGAGACATGTCTGAAAATCAATGTGTACATAAATGAGGCAGTCTCTGATTTACCCCACAAAATAGTTGTTGTAGTGGTGATGTGACTAATAACTAATGATATCTTAAAGTTGATGAAAAGCCATATTAAATTCAAAAAGGTGCAGCAAGTGGTGGTTATTTAAAAACAAGTATCCTGATGTCAAGTAACTAATTTTTTAACGTCCTTCATAAAAGAATACAAGCTGCTGTTCAACAATATCATATTTATTTCCACTAATGCCATACATAGGGGCTTCCTCATTCTCTCAGATGGTAAAGAATCTGCCTGCAATGTGGGAGACCCAGGTTCAGTCCCTGGGTTGGGAAGATCTTCTGGAGAAGAGAATGGCAACCCACTTCAGTATTCTTGCTAGTAGAATTCCATGGAGAGAGGAGCCTGGCAGACTGCAATCCATGGGTTTGCAAAGAGTTGGACATGACTGAGTGACTAAGCACACCTAAACAGTGTTGGTTGTACAAACTCTCTCAACTCAATGCAGTATATGATATTCAACTCTTTAAAATGAGTTCTTCAGGAGTAAGAGTGATGTTTTATTACTTGATATCCAAACACTCTAGCACACACTTAGAACATGGCAGGCTCTAAAAAGATCTCTGCTGAATCAGTGAGTATAATTATTGTGTATAAACCACAGTGGTACCTAAGCTTCCTAGACCTAACTCTAAGGCAGGATTCAACAGAATTGTGAGACTCTCCAAATCTCACAAAATATTCCTTAAATTGTTATGAAATTCTCCACCTAACATTTAGCCTTGGAGTCAATACTAGAATCAGAGGTCAAGGGGGGAAAAGAAAAATTAGGAGACTTCCCTTTCCTAAGCCCCTGATTTCTGTTCACAGATCCAGGAGTGAGAGAATGGGCTATTTGGATTTTATTTTTATATGTTCCTTTTCCATAAACTTCAGTTTAAAAGTAACTGAGAAATGGTCTTATCTAATCAATAACTTTGAAGAAACTAAACCCCATAATAAACAAGATTTGTCTCAAATTCACATCATTTCTAAGTGGCACACCTGGAGTACTGGACCTTCTCTACTGACTCCAAAGCCAGCACGTTCTCCACTACATTAGTTCTGCCAAAGCCAAGCGTTGAAAAGTCCTCCAGTTCAGTAACAGGTTAATCTTAACATGATGCTCTGCACAGAATCTCCTTAAAGCTCAAATAAACCCTGGTCTTTATCCTACCCTTAGGTAGAACAGTTACTTGTATCCTTAAAGCTAAAAGGGCATGTTAAATTATATTTGCTGTCAACTCAACTTAAAATTCTTTTCTGATTTTAACAACATACCTACTACTTCTACCCATAGCTTTTCTTTGCCATTTTTCTAGGTCTAGTTGAAATTATCCCTGAAATTTTATATGTTAGAATCTTGAAAAAAAAGTTTTACTTAATTTATATTAGCTTCTCATGCAATGGTATGTACTTTTGCTGGTGTTGCTTTTACTATCATTTTATACTCGTTCAGCTTCATTCCATAATCTTTCTTGACCCATATATGCATTTTATATTTTATTACTCACACTTTTTTCTTTCTCTGGATCATAGTATTTGATTCGGTCACTTTAAAATTTGAAAAACAATAGTAGTGAGTATTCTAGGTGGCTATTTCTTTTTGTACATTCAATTTTGTCCTCTGGAGCCTTCTCCCTTGATTTTATATCTAAGTATTGCCTTTCTTTTTACTGTTTTCTCTGCTTTAATTTGGTAATCGTCATCTGAAGTTTTACTTTTCTGAGTCTCACTTGATTCCCAATTACAATCTAACTGAATTATGATGGCTATCACTCTGTTAAGTAGTCCCTTATGTCTACATCGCCAATAATTTCCTCTGCGTTACTCAAAAGACAGATGTAAATTGTTTCCTTTCTTGTTTGTTCCTTTAAAGTCCATATTGGATAACCACCCGGCTCCCTACCATGTACACAAACTTGGAGTGAAACTGATTTCTTTTAACATCCTGTAGGCCAGTTTATGTCCAAAGAGGTGAACACTTCCATAGCCCCTTATTTATCCTTTATATAAACCCTTTTCTTGTTTTTCCATTTCCTCATACAGCAACAGACACATTCCTCATATCAGTTTACCCTATAACTAAATTTAATTTTGAGTTGCTTAACAATGATATTAAAGTTCTTTACAGGTCTTCTCACTCTCCCAGTGACTCCCAAATTTCATTTAGTTAGTTAGAAATCTGTATCTTCAAATTGGGTGAGGTAGTCACATCTTATTACATAGGAGCTGATGAGGAGAACACGCACACACAGGAAAGGGTAGACGAATCTGAAAAACTGTAAGCTTTCATTCAGTTCAGTATACAAGTGGAATTTCTAAACTCCTTAGAAAGAGATTCTTCTCACAAGTTGCCCTTGGATGGGAATTAGGAGTCCTAAGCTATAGTCCTATCTCTTCCATTAATTACTATAGGGCTTTAAGACAGTGTCTTAACTTCCTTATCCTATCCTGGAAATGTGACTCTCTTTTCAAGGTCATTAAAGCTAATAATTTATTCAACAACTTTTCTCAGAAACTGTAAAATAAACTCGTCTGTCTTAAACCACATCATCACAAATTCCGAATAAATTAGACTTGAATGAATGAATTTGAACTGTATTTCTTAATTTTGAGACCTAGTGGCACAGGCCTCGCTTATTAAAACCAATTAAAAAGACAAAGAAAATGGAAAAAGGGACCATACATGTCTTCAATAGCCAAATGAACAGGAATAAGCAGGAACATGGATGATTCCAAACAGTAAACAATTCTAAAACCTACTTTGGGTGGTCCTAAGATGGTGGAGGAATAGGATGGGGAGACCACTTTCTCCCTCACAAACTCCTCAAAAGAACATTTCAATGCTGAGTAAATTCCACAAAACAATTTCTGAATGCTGCCGAGGACATCAGGTATCCAGAAAAGCAGATCATTGTCTTCAAATACAGGTAGGAAAAAATATAAAAGACAAAAAAAGAGACAAAGGAGGTAGGGAGGGAGCTCTGTCCCAGGAAAGGAGTCCCATCCTGGGAAGGGAGTCTTAAAAAGAGAGAAGTTTCCAAACACTAGGAAACACTCTGCTGAGTCTGTGGCGAGCCTTGGAAGCACAGAGGGCAACATAACAGGGAAGAAAAATAAATAAATAATTTAAACCAACAGATTATTAGCCCAACAGTAACTCCCCCAGCAGAGAAGCAGTGCAGATGCCTGCATCCACCACTAGCAAGTAGGGGCTGGGCAGGGAGGCACGGGCTGCAGTGCTTGTTAAGAGTCAGGCCGGAATGCCCTGAGTGTAACCAGAGCGAACTAACTTGGGCTGGCATATCAGACTGTTGGGATAGCTACCACGTGAAAACCTCTAACATAAGACACCTTCAGGACCGCGCACAGAACAAAGGACGGAACAGAAATGGCCGGCTGCAGACCATCCCCCTCCAGTGACAGGCAGCCAGAGCCGTAAGGGTTGGAAGAGGGCAATCGCAGCCCCAGAGAGGCATTACCTACTAAACTGAAAGCAGGTTTCTTTGCTAAGACTTTTTGGGGTTCTGGACAGTCACCATCAGCCTAAGAAGGGGAGCCAACGGTATAACCAGAAAACTGAGCAGCAGGGACGGGAAAGGCAATAAGTCGCAGCGACCGCGCTCACCAAACACCTGAGCTACTCGGACCTGGGAAGGGCAAAAAACACTAGGCCCAAACTAATCTGCGCCTCTGAGGGCTACCTGAGAGGCACCTGAGAGCTGAGCCTGAGCAGCTTAGACCAGGGAGGTGCATGCAGCCTAGGGCCGGCCTCAGATGGTTCCCAGTGGAGCAATGTAGGGCCTGAACGGTGTGTGCCATGAGCAGGGGCAGGCCCAGCATGACTGAGACACTGCGAGCACATGCCAGTGTTATCTGTTTGCAGCATCCCGCTCTCCCCGCAGGGCAACTGAGCAAGTGAGCCTAAAAAAAAAAAAGTGTCCACCACCACCCTCCTTGTGTCAGGGCAGAAATCAGACACTGAAGAGACCAGCAAACAGAAGAAGCTAAACAGAGGGAACCACTTTGGAAGTGACCCCATACTGCCCACACCACCAGGGAAAGTCCAGATATATCTTTACTATTTTTTTGATCATTCTCTTATTTGTTTTGTTTTGTTGATGTTGTTGTTTGATGGTTTTTTCTTCTTTTCTTTTTCTTCTCTTTTGTTAACTTTTTTTAAATTTTTAAGTCCTCTATTTCTCCTTTAATTTTTATTTTTATGACCTACTATTACTTTTCAAAAAAAAACCTTATTTTTAAAGCAAATGCAGTATATTTTTGTGTGTGTGGTTGTTGTTTATTTTTTTTTTTTATTTAACACTTTTATTGAGTACATTCTATGTTTTGTGTACAATGCTATGCAAGGGGTATACATCAGTAAAGAAAAATGAGCTAAAATCTGGTGAGAAAANGGGAGGGATTGGGGGCAGGAGGAGAAGGGGATGACAGAGGATGAGATGGCTGGATGGCATCAGCGACTCTATGGACATGAGTTTGAGTGAACTCCTGGATTTGGTGATGGACATGGGGGCCTGGTGAACTGTGATTCATGGGATCGCAAAGAGTCAGACTCGACTGATTGAACTGAACGGATGTGCAGATTTGATAAACATATACAAGTGACTGTATGTGTAAAGTGATTGTAAAGTGATTCCCACAATCAAGTTAATTAATACTCCATCACCTCACAGGGGCTTCCCTGGTGGCTCAGACGGTAAAGCGTCTGCCTGCAATGTGGCAGACCCGGGTTCTATTCCTGGGTCGGGAAGATCCCCTGGAGAAGGCAATGGCAATCCACTCCAGCACTCTTGCCTGGAAAATCCCATGGATGGAGGAGCCTGATAGGCTACAGTCCATGGGGTCACAAAGAGTCAGACACGACTGAGTGACTTCACTTTCACTTTTCACTCTCACTTTCACCTCACATAGTTCGGCTAATGTGTATGTATGTGTGTGAACACTTAAGGTCCACTCTCTTGGCAAATTTCAAGCATAAAAAACAATATTATTAACTGCCGCATTCTTAACTATGCTGTGCATTAGATCCGCAGAACTTACTTTTCTTAGAAGCTAAAAATCTGTATCCATTGACCACATTTCCTCATTTCTTCCACACTCCAGCCCCTGGTAACCAGAATTCTACTCTCTGTTTCTATAAGCTCAGCTTTTTAAAATGTATACATAAGTGAGAACATGCATTATTAATTATTCTGCCCTCAACACATCTCTACACACAAACAACATCACAAAAATTCAATTTTGTAGTTCTAAAATAGAATGAATTCAGATAGTGAAACCATACAATTGAAGTGGTGTGGGTGACAAGGATAATTTTACATTTTTCTATACCTTCAGGGCAACCTAGACATTCTCAGTATACAAAAGACAGGATCTAACCAAACAGGTAAGTTTGATTGTGTCAGTCATTAAAATCTCACCAATATCAGACTCTGGAATTAGCACATCACTACAAACATGAAATAGACCATGAGAAAAGCTTAGTTCTATCTTTGGATCTTGGCCACTAGAGTGCAAGATGACAAGTAGATTATTCTTATGTGCTAACACCTTTAGGGAAGCTTAAAGGTTGTTACTTTGAGATCTAAGTTATAGAATGGAATAGGATATATGAGCCTTGCAAAAAGCTGAATTGTGTAAGTTTGCCTGTTTTAAGTTTTCTCTATCCTTTTTTTCCCTAAAATATTATAAAAATTTTAGTTCACTTCATCTGGGCTACCAGGGAAAGGTAGGAGACTGGTTTTAGTCTAGGCTTGAGTCAGAGCTTTAAGGGAGAAGCAGCAAGGAAAAGGGATCAAAGGAGGATGGTCAGGCCTTCTCCAGTGGTCCAGTGGCTAAGACTCCATGCTCCCAGTGCAGGGGGTCCAGGGTTCTATCCCTGATCAGGGAATAGATCTATCTATCTGATAGTTCTATCCCTGATAGCTCCCACCTGCTGCAATCAAGAGTTCACATGCTGCAGCTAAAAGATCCTGAGTGGTGCAACTAAGATCCGGCACACCCAAATAAATATATAAACAAATATTTCTTAAAAAGATATTGGCACCACAGCTCAGAGTGAAAGAACTTTGAGCAGATACATATGTGTGTATATGTGTGTGTGTGTTTCCTTCCTTAGGAAAAAATAAAATACATTACTAAAGATCCAGCTAATAGAGTTTAAAGATTACATTATGCTTTATTTAGTAAGACTTCTTTGGAACTTCCAATCAGTACATGTGGGTTGAGAACATTTTGAAGGGTTTTTCTTTTCAATGGAATATGAATGCATTACAAATTCAAAGTCCATTAATTCCAAAAGGTTCATTTCAATATACCAATTACAAATCTTTTGTTTCTACCTCCTTGCTCTGATAATGAATACATTTTTCTTTGAAAACCAATGATAAGTGGTAAAAACTACTTTACAGACTATTTCATAATATAACTATTTTATAAATATTCTTTCTGACTTTTTTCATTTTTAAAATGTGTGCTATTTTGAAACTTATGTCTTCACTGATATAGAGTCACTTTTTAGCTACATTCAGCTAGCACTGTTGACATAAAAGTTGGTTTTCACTCTCCTTAGCCTTTAAGGCATCAGGGTACTCATTGTTTTCATTCCCTCCTAAGACAGATTATTAGAAGATTCAAAGCTAATTTATCATCACCATAACTCCAAATGTTATGGATTTGTGTTTTCATTTAGCCTCACATTATAACATAAGCTCTTCTGGGAGTAAGTTTCAATCTCTGGGAGAATCTACAATATTGATAAGCTGCTTTACCCTTTCAGTCCCTAGTGACCATTTAATGCACTCAAGAGTCACATATAAAGATATTCTTCATCAAATAATACTGTCCCAAAGTCCCTAAATAAATTTAAGGCCTTGACCATTTCAGACTAATTAAATGGAAAGAAAGGAGCTACCAATCAGGGAAATTGAGCTTGCTAGACAGTTTTAAATAGATACAGAATGATGCAATTACAAAGTTCCAACCATTAGCCTATAGACTCTAGATATTTCAAAACAACTTGAAGCATCCTATTCTGACTCTGCTTTGTAATAAGAATTTTTTTTCTTTTTATTCCTTTTTGTCCCCTTTGGATTCACTATTTATCTTATCCTATAAATCATGCAGACTTTTTTTTTTTAGGGAATGTTATCCACCTAGTTGGGCTTCCCGGGCGGCTCAGTGGTAAAGAATATGCCTGTGATGCAGAAAATTCAGAGGATGCTACGGTTCAAGCCCTGGATCAAGAAGGTCCCCTGGAGGAAGGCATGGCAACCCACTCCAGTATCCTTGCATTGAAGAATCCCACTGACAGAGGAGCCTGGCAGGTTACAGTCCATAGGGTCACACAGAGTTGGATATGACTAAAGTGACTGAACATGCATTCATCCCCCTAGTTGATGACAAAAACAGCATTCAATTTGCAATATAACTTTGCCTTTCTTCACATACCTCTTTTGAAGAAAGAGGTATGTGAAGAACCATTTCTGTGTTCATTTAGCTTATTCTTATCTTCACCCTTGAATAAAAATTTTAAAAGGCATAAAATGCTAAAGGAAGGAAAATTAAGGCCAAGCCCCTAAAGGACAAATAGAGAACAAGAATGATTTTTCAGTACATTTAGATAAATCATTTATTTATTCATTCATTCATTCAGGCATTCTTCAAATGTTTACTGAACACCTATATTAATCAAGGTACTATTCTAGGTACTGACAATAAAAAGCAAATAAGTCAATAATGTAATCTCAACTGTAATGGAGGTCATATTCTAGTAGAGGATATAGACAACAAAAAGTAAACAAATAAACAAGATAATTCCAGATAAAGCAGTTAAACGGTAACTTACTCCAGTATTCTTACCTGGAAAACCCCATGGACAGAAAAGCCTGGCTGGCTACAGTCCTTGGGGTCTCATTTTCAAAATTTTGATATCTATCATCTAAATGACTAAGATGACATTTCCATCAATCATTTGTAATCAAAGAAATGGTGCTTATTCTCAGAATAAAGATGTTTAGGGGAGAAAACTAAGCAAAACATTTTTAAAAAGAAGAAAAAGTTAAACTGACCATTTTTCTCCAGTTTCCATTCAGATCTTAGGGTGATGCTTTAAATACATATGCCCATTTATAAGACTAATCAGTGACACAACAGCATAGCCAATGATAGAGTTATCACATCTATTTGAAATCCAACTAAACAGACTGATTTCACTTTACTCCTTCAAAAACCAGACTAGTAGCTGTTCTAGGTTCAGCCCTTCACTTTTTCTTTCAAGTCATCACTGGCGAAGCACTAGTGCAACTGCCACCTTCTGGGCATTGAAGGGGTGGACCTGGGCCAACGCCACCTCTCCTAGTTATTTCTATGGTTACCAAAATAGGAAATAAAATGCAAAGAGAAGGTCAAAAGGAACAGACTCATTATTAACCTTCTCCCTACTTGCTAACAATTAGGGGAACAATTTTAATGCAACTGAAGCTTTTGAGTAAACAACTGGCCAGATACCATTTTCAGTGACAGTCTTTTAGTAGATGATACATTGGACCTGGCTCATATAGTTCACCAAAATCAATAATTAAATTTTCAGGAATTTTGGTCATCAGCTGACAACACGTTGGTAGCTTAAATCAGCCACAGTAGGAGTGCTTATACCACAGAAATCGGCAAACACTAAAAATCAGAACTTTTTAGAGTTATCATATGATCTAGCAACCCCACTCCTGGACATAGAACTGGAGAAAACTCTAATTAAAAAAAGATACATGCACCTGTGTTCATGGCAGCACTATTTACAATAGCCAAGACATAGAAACAACCTAAATGTCCACCAATAGATAAATGAAGAAATATTTGTGGTATACATATACAATGGAATACTACTGCACCATAAAAAAGATGAAATAATGCCATTTGCTGCAACATGGATGGACCCTAGAGGTTATCACAGGACATACAGTAAAACAGACAGAGAAAGATAAATATCAGATGATATCACTTGAAGATAAAATTTTTAAAAGTGATACAAATGAACTTATTTACAAAACAGAAATAGACTCACAGACATAGAAAACAAACTTATGGGTAAAGGGGAGAGGAGGGATAAACTAGGAATTTGGAAGTAGCAAATACAAACTACTATAAACAACAAGGTAGATAGACAACAAGGTCCTATGTACAGAACATAGAACTAAATTCAATATCTTGTAATAAGCTATAATTGAAAAAAATCTGAAAAATAATATATATGAATATAAAACTGAATCACTTGTTGTACACCAGGAACTAATGCAACGCTATAAATCAACTATGAATTAGTTTTAAAAAATAGGACTTTTTTTTAAGATTCAACTGTGAAATATTTACCATTGTCTCCAATTAGCAATAATAATAAATGATAACAATATTAAAATAAACTATTTCTCAAACCTAACTTGAAAAGTCAGCNTATAAAACTGAATCACTTGTTGTACACCAGGAACTAATGCAACGCTATAAATCAACTATGAATTAGTTTTAAAAAATAGGACTTTTTTTTAAGATTCAACTGTGAAATATTTACCATTGTCTCCAATTAGCAATAATAATAAATGATAACAATATTAAAATAAACTATTTCTCAAACCTAACTTGAAAAGTCAGCATGCTAAGGATATGTCCAATAATGTGCTAAGTACACAAACTAATTTAATCCTCCCAATAACCATTTTAGTTAAAGTTAACATTAATTCCATTTTATAAATGAGAACACTGAAACATAGGAAGATTAAGTAAAATTTTCCGTGTCACATAACTGTAGAGCCAAGACTCAGTCCTTCAGATTCTAGAGCCCTTAGTGAAAGTTATGCAGTCATGTCCAGTTCTATGAGACCCCATGGACTGAATTCTCCAGGCCAGAATCCTGGAGTGGGTAGCTTTTCCCTTCTCCAGGGGATCTTCCCAACCCAGTTCTCACACATTGCAGGAAGATTCTTCAGGCAGATTATTTACCAGCTGAGCCACAAGAGAAGCCCAAGAATACTGGAGTGGGTAGCCTATCCATTCTCCAGTAGATCTTCCCAGCCCAGGAATTAAACTGGGGTCTCCTGCATCGAAGGCAGATTCTTTACCAACTGAGCTATCAGGAAAGACTTCCCAACCCAGGGACCGAATCCAGGTCTCCCACATTGCAGGAGGATTCTTTAGCAGCTGAGCCACAGGGGAAGCTAGAGCTCTTAATCTTAAACAAATAAAATGATGGAATCATCCAGATCATGTTCTAAAGATAAATAGCCTCTGAGTTCCTTTTTTTTTTTTTTTTTTTNTCTTGCCATCTCTTGTTTGACCACTTCCAATTTGCCTTGATTCATGGACCTGACAGTCCAGATTCCTATGCAATATTGCTCTTTACAGCATCGGACCTTGCTTCTATCACCAGTCACATCCACAGCTGGGTTTTGTTTTTGCTTTAGCTCCATCCCTTCATTCTTTCTGAAGTTATTTCTCCACTGACCTCCAGTAGCATTGGGCACCTACTGACCTGGGGAATTCCTCTTTCAGTATCCTATCATTTTGCCTCTTCATACTGTTCATGGGGTTCTACTTACTTAGCCAATAATTAAACCAGACAACCTACATATGACCTTGTCCACTGGTTAATCAGATCAAATAAGTTTTCAAACTATTAATTTCTCCCAAAATTTTGTGCCATGAAAAAGAGTTCTTCCCAGCCAAATATCTAGGTTCTCATTTCATTTTATTACTTAACAATGAAAATTTTGTATAATTCATCTTCTTTCCTTTCTAGTCAACTGACAGTTAAATTTTGTATTCAATTGCAATAATTATCTCAATTCAGGTACCTGAAGAAATTTTTCAACTGCTTATAAACCTTAGGACTCGAGCAAGGCTTTGCCTCATGTAGTCTTGAACAACCTGAAAATTTACACAAAATATTTCTAAAATAAACTATCAAAAATTAAGAGAATATGGCTCAGCAGGCAAATAATTCACCTGCAATGCAGGAGACAGAGGAGACATGAGTTCAGTCTGGGTCAGGAAGATCCCTAGCAAAGGAAATGGCAACCCAACTCCAGTATTGTTATCTGGGAAATCCCATGGACAAAGGAGCCTGGCAGGCTACATTCCATGGGGGTGCAAAGAGTTGAAAATGCTGAGCAGCTATGCTAAGCTAAACCAGCTTTACAACAAATGCTAAAGGAACTTTTTTAGGCAAGAAACACAAGAGAAGGACAAGACCTGCAAAAACAAGCACAAAACAGTTACATATAAAATAAAAGCCCATGTCTTTCATCAGAATCTCAAGGGAGTTTATGACAGCACTGCCCCAATGCTATAAATCACTGCCCTAAATGTTTGGGTTTTTAATCTCTTGATTTTCATATTTTTTCTCAAACTCTCCTTATATGTTAGTACTACTGATGCTAGTCAAGGCTATGGTTTTTCCAGTAGTCATGTATGAATGTGAGAGTTGGACTGTGAAGAAGGCTAAGTGCCGAAGAATCGATGCTTTTGAACTGTGGTGTTGGAGAAGACTCTTGAGAGTCCCTTGGACTGCAAGAAGATCCAACCAGTCCATTCTGAAGGAGATCAGCCCTGGAATTTCTTTGGAGGGGATGATGCTAAAGCTGAAGCTCCAGGACTTTGGCCACCTCATGCGAAGAGTTGACTCATTGGAAAAGACTTTGATGCTGGGAGGGATTGGGGGCAAGAGAAGAAGGGGATGACAGAGGATGAGATGGCTGGATGGCCTCACTGACTCAATGGACGCAAGTCTGAGTGAACTCCGGGAGTTGGTGACGGACAGGGAGGCCTGGCGTGCTGCAGTTCATGGGGTCACAAAGAGTCGGACACGACTGAGTGACTGAACTGAGCTGAACTGATGCATAACAAGTAACAAAACTCCAAAATTTAATGACTTAAAAACAATATTTTATTACATTTCATCGTTCCTTCCAGGCAAGAATTCAGGAAGGTCTTGGCTGGGCATTTCTGGTTCAGGGTCTCTTAGTGGTTGCAACAAGATGGTAACCCAAGTGCAGATGTCAGACCTGAGGGCTGGCCAGGCATCTTGGTCTCTTCATGGAGTCTCAGGGTCTTGTCTTATGTTTTTTCACATGGATTAGTTTGAGCTTCTTCACAGCAAGGCAGCCTTAAGGCAGTCAGACTGCTTTCTTGGCTGCTGCAGGTTTTGAAGATAAATATGAAATTAAAAGATGCTTACTCCTTGGAAGAAAAGTTATGACCAACCTAGATAGCATATTCAAAAGCAGAGACATTACTTTGCCAACAAAGGTCTGTCTAGTCAAGGCTATAGTTTTCCAGTGGTCATGTATGGATGTGAGAGTTGGACTGTGAAGAAAGCTGAGCACCGATGAATTGATGCTTTTGAACTGTGGTGTTAGAGAAGACTCTTGAGAGTCCCTTGGACTGCAAGGAGACAACCAGTCCATCCTAAAGGAGATCACTCCTGGATGTTCTTTGGAAGGACTGATGCTAAAGCTGAAGCTCCAGTACTTTGGCCACCTCATGCAAAGAGTTGACTCATTGGAAAAGATTCTGATGCTGGGAGGGATTGGGGGCAGGAGGAGAAGGGGACGACAGAAGATGAGATGGCTGGATGGCATCACCGACTCTATGGACATGAATTTGAGTGAACTCTGGGAGCTGGTGATGGACAGGGAGGCCTGGCGTGCTGCAGTTCATGAGGTCGCAAAGATTCGGACACGACTGAGCGACTGAACTGAACTGAACTGATAGTAGTCTCCTTCATCTGCAGTTTTGGTAATCCATAGTCAGTCTCCGTCCAAAAATTTTAACATTATTGACTGGGGCATTTTTGCAGAAATGGACGCCTGTGGTCAGCGATTGGTTACGTGAGCGACTACTGAAACGTTTACGGTCAATAACTTTCTGGTAACAAAAGACCTGTTAGTGTGTCTCTGGTCAATAAGTTGCTATCTGGAAAAATCCAAAAATAAACAATTCATATGTTCTAAATTAGGGTTTCCCATGTGGCTCTAGTGGTAAAGAATCTGCTTGCCAGTGCAGGAGACATAAGAGACTGCATGTTCAATCCCTGAATGGTGAAGATCCCCTGGAGAGGGCATGGCTACCCACTCCACTATTCTTGCCTGGAAAATTCCAGACAGAGGAGGCTAGTGGGCTACCGTCCACAGACTCAGAGAGCAGTCAGACAAGACTGAAGAGATTTAGCAAACAAGCAAGCATATTTTAAATTGGGTGAAGAAATCTCGCGCTGTCTTGCTTTGTCTCACGAGACTTGAATCATCCCTATTAAAGGCATTCTGCGAGCCTTGATTATCAGATCAACTACCACAGCATCTCAGTGGCTTAGTTCAAGTAACCCCTATTTTACTTAATAATGGCCCTGAAGCACAAAAGTGGTTGTCCTGGTAATCTGGATATCCCCAAAAGAAGCCATAATAGGATTCCTTTAAATACAAAGGTGAAAGTTAACTTAAGCAAAAAAATTGTAAGCAGAAGTCGTTAAGATCTATGATAAGAATGAACCTTGTATCCACAAAATTTTGAAGAAGGAAAAAGAAATTTCTGCTAGTTTTGATGTCACACCTAAAACTGCAGAAGTTACGGCAACAATGCATAAGTGCTTAGTTAACACATTATTGACCAGAGACATATTAATACGTCTTTTGTTATCCGAACGTTATTAATTGGAGGCAGATGTATGTGTTTTTTAGAGCTGGCCACAGGCCTTGCTGCTGAGTCACTTCAGTCGTGTCCAACTCCCTGCGACACCATAGACGGCAAGCCCACCAGGCTCCCCCGTCCCTGGGATTCTCCAGGCAAGAACACTGGAGTGGGTTGCCATTTCCTTCTCCAATGCATGAAAGTGAAAAGTGAAAGTGAAGTCACTCAATCGTGTCTCAGCGACCCCATGGACTGCAGCCTACCAGGTTTCTCCATCCATGGGATTCTCCATGGCCAATTATCCAGTGTCTTAATGCTATGTGGTTTTGCTTTTTATATCATTTTATGTTCTAGTCATTCTTCCTAAGGCTACTTTAATCACATTAATTGATGTTCAACAATATTTTGATCTTCCTAATTTGACAAACACCCTAGTCCTTTAACTAAGCACCACATTTTAGAAACAATATCTTAAAATGAGGCACTTTTGTAGAAAGCTAATATGTTGTTCAATCACTAAGTTATGTCTGATACTTTGCAACCCATGAACTGCAGCATGCCAGGCCCTTTTGTCTTCCACTATCTCCCGGAATTTGCTCAAATTCCTGTCCCCTGAGTCAGTGATGCTATCTAACCACTTCATCCTCTGCTGCCCCTTTTTCCTTGTGCCTTCAATCTTTCCCAGCATCAAGGTCTTTGAAGTTAATATCCTCTGTTCTTGGGGCTTCCCTGATAGCTCAGTTGGTAAAGAATCTGCCTGCAATGCAGGAGACCCGAATTCGATTCCTGGGTCGGGAAGATCCACTGGAGAAGGAATAGACTACCCACTCCAGTATTCCTGGGCTTCCCTTGTGGCTCAGCTGGTAAAGAATCTGCCTGCAACGCAGGAGACCCCCGTTCGATTCCTGGGTTGAGAAGATGCCTGAGTTGGGAAGATCCCCTGGAGGAGAGAAGGGCTGCCCACTCCAGTAGTGTGGCCTGGAGAATTCCATGGACTGTATAGTCCATGGGATCCCAAAAAATCAGACTTTCACCTGCTCACTCACTCACTCCTCTACCCTTAATAGTTTCTAGTTCAAGGAAATATTTTCCTGATTCTAGTTCAAAATATCAGGAGTATTAGTCCTTTATATGCTAATTATAGTCAGTATCCAAGTTAAATACACAAAAGTAACAAACAGCTAACTATTTTGAATGCCAACAATTATGTCAACATGATAAAGAAGTCTAACCTTTACTCTGCAACTTCATCCTTTTTTCTTACCTTTTCTGACTATATTAAAATTAATCTGAGGAGATTCTAAGCCCTGTACTCATTTTCAACTCAATTTTTAATAACCATCTCTAAAACATAAGTGTGTATTTTCAGTGTAAAATTGATTGTATAAAACAATGGCAAACTTTTCTAACAATAAATCTCAAATAATCTGAGGTCAACAGTAATAGTTTGCAACCTACTGACTATATTCTAAATATTGTGAATTCAGCACTCATAAAATCTGAATCATATTGAAATGAACAGACATTCTCAAAAGACATACCCCACAAATGGGCTTATTACAGCTTGTCTATATCTAGCTATAAATCTGCTTGTCTGTAGCTAGCTAGCATATATCTGTTTGTTGTTGTTTAGTCCCTAAGTCATGTCTGACTCTTTTTCTACCCCACAGACTGTAGCCCTCCAGGCTCCTCTGTCCATGTGATTTCTCTTGCAAGAATACTGGAGTGGATTGCTGTTTCCCTCTCTAGGGCATCTATTAAAAGGTCACAAAATTATTTTGCCTTAAAAAAAAAAAAAAAAAAAAAAACCTGAATCATGGATCACATCAAATTCAACATACCCCACAATGGCTATCACTTTAGAGACCAAACAAACTGTAGAATTGTATGAAAAGTACTGTGATTTGCTTACTAAGCTAATCTAAAACTATTATTCATTCCTTCTAAAAACAGAAGGTAAGGACTTCTTCAAACTATACAAGCTCCTCCAAATTAGCAAAGCAATTTTCCAAAACAGTATTCCAAGTTAATATACTTACCATTTAAAATATTTTTGATACCAACATGGACCCAATTTTTAAATTAACTCTATTCATTTCTATAGCTACAATCAGGAGTTACCTGTAAACTAAGTAGAGGCTTAGTTACAGATTTAACTAGATAATTAGAACATTATTCCTTGAAAGAGTAATGTAATTTTACTAGTCTCCTGATCTACCATCATTAAGTTCAATTCAGGCCTTAATTTCTGCAAAAATCCCCCAGTCAATAATGAGTTAAGATGGAAAAGCTGCTAAATTTGTACAAGATGTTTACAATGAGACCACGTTCACACAACTTTTATTACAGTATATTGTTAAAATTGTTCTGTTTTGTTGTTGTTGTTGTTATTCTCTTTCTGCGCCTAATTTGTAAATTAAACTTTATTGTAGGTATGTATGTAAAGGAAAGTCTTCCCGGGTGGCACTAGTGGTAAAGAACCTGTCTGAAAATGCAGGAGACTTAAGAGAGACAGGTTTGATTCCAGGGGCGGAAGAGGACATGGCAACCCACTCCAGTATTCATGCCTGGAGAATTCCATGGACAGAGGAACCTGCAGGCTACGATCCATAAGGGCATAAAGAGTTAAACACAACTGAAGGGACTTAACGTGTACACACCTGTAGAGGAAAAAACATAGTATATATATATGGTTCAGGACTATTCACTTTCAGCCATTCACCTTGGGGATCTTAGAATGTATTACCCATGACCCTATCAGTTGAAGCATCACAAAAGCCCACCCAGCTCTGAGAAGATTCTACCTTTCATTGGGAAGAGTGAAAAGGAATTTGTGTTCATATTTGAAAACCATCATATACTGGATATGTGCACATTATAAATTATTAATATCAGGTAATGGCAAATTTCTCTATGATTCAGGACCAAATTAAAAATCTCCTTGGATCCCACATTATGTCAAACAATAACATTATGCCCTATGGATTTTATTAATAAACATAATCTGCAACAGTTAGGACTAATTTTGACTTTTGGTTTATAAATACCTCTCTCAACTGAGCAGGCAACTCTCTATATATGCTTATAATATACATATATGAAAGTGAAAGTGATGCCACTCAGTCATGTCCAATTCTTTGCGACCACAATGGACTGTAGCCTAACAGGCTCCTCCATCCATGGATTTTCCACTCCAAGAGTACTGGCTGCTGCTGCTGCTGCTAAGTTGCTTCAGTCGTGTCCGACTCTGTGCAACCTCATAGATGGCAGCCCGCCAGGCTCCCCCATCCCTGGGATTCTCCGGGCAAGAATACTGGAGTGGGTCGCCATTTCCTTCTCCAGAGGATCTTCCCCCAACCCAGGGATCAAACCCAGGTCTCCCACATTGCAGGCAGATGCTTTACCATCTGAGCCACCACATAAGCCTGATATATACATAATATGCATATATAATAATTCTATAATTTTCATAAAAATGGGAGATCCTACTGTAATCAAGAATAATTGCACCCTGACTTATCTTGTGTATCCAGATTTTAACTATAAAATTTGCTTAAAGCTGGATGCTCCTATATCACAACCTAGAGAGTGGTACACTTTTGGCAAATCTCTCAGGTGAATGATTAGGCAAATATAATTTAAAGCCTTTTGATTGTGAGTTATTAATTTGTTTATTGATAACATTTTAAGTTTAGCATATGCTTAGCAGTTCTGACATCATTAGCCATATTTCTGAGCTACACTTGAAATCATGAGAAAATTCTATAAGGAAGTACTTGGAAAATTCAGTCATTTATTTTTTTTCATATACTTAACCTCAGCTCATTATGCTCAAAATTTAAATTCCTCCTTAGACAAATAACATACCATCACACAACATTGTGTGTGTGTGTGTGTGTGTGTGTGTTATTCTCTCAGTCATGTCGACTCTTTGTCTCTTTGTGACTCCATGGGCTGTAGCCCACGAGGTTCTTCTATGTATGGAATTCTCCAGGCCAGAATACTGGAGTTAGATACCATCCCCTTCTCCAGGATATCTTCCCAACCCAATGATCGAATCTGAGTCTCCTACATTGCAGGCCGATTCTTTACCATGTGAGCCACCAGGGAAGCCCAAGATACTAGAGTGGGTAGCCTATCCCTTCTCCCGCAAATCTTCCCGACCCAGGAATCAAACTGGGGTCTCCTGCATTGCAGGCAGATTCTTTACTAACTGAGCTACCAGGGAAACCCAATCTAATACATACTATATATTAAAATGTAAACTGTTGTAAACCCAACAGTGAAAACCAGTTCAAGAAAACATGAGAATTTGAATCAGGCCTAAGGCCCATATAGCTTATCTGCAACAAAAACAGAATCCTAAAACAAAATCATCTTCTCTAAAACACATTTCATTGTTTCTAATTTTCCTCAATAACCCACTTTTTACTTACTGTACACTAATTTATTTAAAACTGTTGTTTAGCATATTTTCATTCTCTAATTTATTCCATAAATCTTTACTGCTATATTCATCATGATATTTCCTTTTATTTTCCTAAAGTTTAATCTCTTTTACTCTTCAAGGAGTTTCCCCAATTTTAATACTCTGAAAAGCAGAAATGCAGTAAACCTGTCACTTTCTGCTCACCCACATCCACCTCAACTTCACTCGCTTCAAGCATTGCCCCCACAGAAACTGGTACTAATCTTCTGAGCCCATCTTCATCAATTTATTTCCTCCCCAGTCTCATTCCTTTTAACTGATGTAACTGCTCCCTCCTCTTCCCAGCACCATCTCCAACAACACAGCAGACTCCTAAGGCTCAAAATTGAGCAAGAAACTATTTGAGACTGTGAGATAACACTATTTCCAAAATACTTTACTCTTAAATTTCACCAGAATGACATGGAATCTATAGCCAGAAAAGGACAAAAACAAGAAATTCATCTAAGATACTGGTAACGTTCTGATGCTTCTTTAGTATCCTGAAGGTCAAGAAAACCTGTATCCCCATAGTTAGCATTCCATCAGAGCATTCTATCACTAATCACTGTTCAACAAATGCCCTGTTGCACGAATCCAGAGACACTTCCAATAACATATCCCATGTGACTCTTAGGATAGTAATGACAAAAAAGATAATTCTAAACAAGCACTTTAGAATATGAGTAGATACAGAGGAGACATGTCTGCAGGCCTGTTAGGAAAGATTCAGTTCAGTTCAGTCGTTCAGTGGTGTCCAACTCTTTGCAACCCCATGGACTGCAGCACGCCAGGCTTCCTCGTCAACCACCAACTCCCAAATCTTGCTCAAACTCATATCCGTTGAGTCAGTGATGCCAATCAACCATCTCATCCTCTGTCATCCCTTCCTCCTCTCATCTTCAACCTTTCATCAGGGTCTTTTCCCATGAGTCAGTTCTTTGCATCAGGTGGCCAAAGTATAGGAGCTTCAGCTTCAGCATCAGTCCTTCCAATGAGTATTCAGGACTGATTTCCTTTAGGATTGACTGGTTGGATCTCCTTGCAGTCCAAAGGGCTCTCATGAATCTTCTCCAACACCACAGTTCAAAAGCATCAATTCTTTGGTGCTCAACTCTCACATCCACACATGACTACTGGAAAAACCATAGCTTTGACTAGACGGACCTTTGTTGGCAAAGCAATGTCTCTGCTTTTTAATATGCTGCCTAGGTTGGTCATAGTTTTTCTTCCAAGGAACAAGCGTCCTTTAATTTCATGGCTATGGTCACTATGTGCAGTGATTTTGGAGCCCCCAAAATTAAAGTCTGTCACTGTTTCCATTATTTCCCCATATATTTGCCATGATCTCTGGGTCTACAGTGCCCAGAGTAACTATTGGATCACCATAGCCTTAAATACATATTGAATGTTGAATTCATTAATTATTACACAAACATACAACTATATAATAAAATAGACCTTACAAAACATCTAAACTGAAATCTAGAGATTTCATCTTGGCACAGCCTTGGGAACTTGCCCAAATTTAATATCTAGGTAGTCGACATAACAATCAATCATTTTTCCATAACAGTATGCTCTATTTTACAAACTTTCTGAAAACCTCTTTGTTTTTACAACATTTTAAAGAGGTAATTAAATATGTATACTTTATAATCTAAAAAGTAAGCTCAACTGATATATCATAGTAATTCAGTTGACTTTTTCCTGAATCTCACACACATTAAATCTGCTTGGTGTTCTCCTCACCACATCCCCAACTCCTGCCCTGTACACTGTCCTGATCCAACTGCCCTGCTTAATCTGACTTTGTTTATTGAATCTAATATTGTTATGCCTAGCTATTTTATGCATTGCTAATTTTGTAGTGTGTTAAGGTTAAAAAGGCCACTGATGTGAACTAAAATAGAAATTCATGAAATATTTATTTCTGAACTCAACTGAACAAAAACCATGTATCTCTGCTTTGTGAAAAGACTCACGCTCATTGCTATTGCATAGGGGTGCAGATAATTCTCTGCCTTGAAAGGAAATAATTTGGGGAGCAATTAATTCAAATCACTTAAAAAATTATATCCCATGGAGACTCATTTCAACCCTGACATGAGCCTGTGTGTACACTGCATTTACTCCCACTAGCTCACTGCTATTTGCTCCCTAGTTTGTCTCTATTCAATGTGTTTCAACAAGAGGGTGAATGGAAGTGAAGATGTGGGATTTGAACCCCTTGTCCTTGGTACACTGCTCCTGATTACAGGATCAGCAAAACCACAACACCAACATCTGAGAAATAGAGTTAACAGCACTAAAATAAGGCTCCAGATGTCACATGGCCACATATTCTGTACTCAAGTCAAACAGTCGCTAATGATAACAAAAAGTTAAACATCTCCAAGAAAAGAGCTGTAATAACCTCCTTTGGTATCTATCTCCTTTTACTATGATAAAATGATGGAGTGAGTGCATTACAGGCCATGTTCTCGTGATCCAGATGGCTCTCTTATACACTGGAATTCTCCCTCAGATGTCAACAGAACAAGAGTATGGATATCTGTTCAGAGTCATGTGCAAGAAGATACACAATCTGACTTGTGCACAAATTGTTAAGGGAGAAGAATGGGGATGAATGGAGATATGGGGAAGAGAAGCTTTGCTTGCTTAAACACTCATGACATTAACGTTTAAAGACTACATGCCCTTGCCTTGCTCAGAAAATACCATTGGAAGGCATCTGTGCAAAATGAAGACAAAAGTTGAGCTTTTAGCATAGATGTTGCATCTGAGAGATGATAAATCACAACCTAAGTCCTCATGTTCTGACTATTTATTGGTAAAATACCAGATATAAAATGAATCAGAAGTTTCATTCCTCTTCCCAGTGGATTCTATCTACTTTAAGTTTTGAGGGTTTCACCAATAAATTTTCTTAAAAATAAAGAACAATTACTGGGTGACACAAACTATTGAGTGCAACGTAGGCTCAAGGATGTACTGTACAACATGGGGAACACAGCCAACATTTTGTAATAACTGTAAGTGGAAAGTAACCTTTAAGTTGGTGTGAAAAATAAAAGAAAAATTGTAAATATTAGGAATTATCAGCCTAAAATGGATTTTAAAAAAAGAGCTGGTAACTCCAGGAATAGACTTCAGTTAAATAAAGTTTATTTTACAAAACAGAAAGGGAGGAAAAAAGACAAAGGAAAGAAGGGATGAAGGGAAGGGAGAAAGAAAGAAGGAAAGACTAACTCTCTACATTTTAGCCAACACAGCAGTGAGGGGAGCTTTCCTCGATGGAAAATAGACGACCATTCTTATAAACCAGGTCAATAAATACATATATTATTGTTCATCTCCTTGACCATGAAAGGGAAAAACAAACCTTTATGGAGTATCATTTACTTTCAAACTGTGCCATTCTATGAGGCAAGTACTGTTATCTCTGATTTTCTATAAAATAAAATTACACAATTTTATTGTGTAATAAAATGTCAAGCAATAAATAAAGTGGCAAGCAATAAAGGGTCCAGATTCAAAATCTGTGTGTTTGTTGCTTTGGGGGGGGGATGGGTTTGGTGTGTTTATTTTTTGTTTTTGCCACACCCCATGCAGGCAGTGAGAGCGAAAAGTCCTAACCACTAGATGGCCAAGGAATTCCCCAGATCCAAAAATCTGGAGTTTCTGGCTATAAAACTACAGAGTCTTTACATTGCCCCACACAGAAAAAGAAAAATATTCTTATCTTCTTACTCCTGCAAACAAGATCAGACTTATTTTCTAGTGAGAAATAATTCTTAAAATTTGTGATTATTGGAAACTTATTAATACTTTTTTCAGATTATTCATTAAAGAAACTAGGGTTTATATTCAACTTTTGTGACATTGAAGTATGTTTTGTACCTAATTCACTATGTTATGCCTAGGCTTCTTTGATCAGAGCCTTATTCTTAAGAGGATCTCTTAATTCTCTCTCTCTCTCTCTCTCTCTCTCTCTTTCTCTCTCTCTCTCGGGGACTTTGGAAAGACCATCAGCCTGGAAGGAGAAGGGGGGGAAAAAAGGCAAAAATCTCCCTAGGTAAATTCCTAGTGTATGAGAAGCAGGAAGTTAGTAGCACTTAGCACCATCATATTGTATTAGTCACTCAGTCGTGCCCAATTCTTTGTGACCCCATGGACTGCAATCCACCAGGTTCCTCTGTCCATGACATTTCCCAGGCAAGGATACTGGAGTGGGTTGCCATTTCCTTCTCCAGGGGATCTTCCTAACCCAGGGATCGAACCCGGGACTCCTGCACTGCAGGCAAATTCTTTACCAACTGAGCTACAAAGAAGCAGGCAGTTAGTAGCACTTAACACCATCATATTATAGTTATTCAAATAAACGTCTTAAGTCCTCTATACTTCTATAAGCCTTTTATAAGCAGGAACCATACCTTAGTCATTCATAGATTGCCATACACATCAGTAACCTTTTGAATAGCGCCAGAGAACCCGACAAAGACCGATTTGATATTAAAGTAAGATTTTTTTAAGTTAAATATAGATTTGTTGAATCTAATCAAATGTCTTCTTTGCCAACACAATATTACAGAGCTGGTACCCTGGCATATAGAACTAAAAGTACATGTTCCAGAGTCAGCTACCTGCAAGTCTTTTCTGGGGAAAGGAAAGCAATCATCAACAGTTGCAGAATGTCAGATCAGCACCAGCAGCAATATATTTACTAATGAGGAAATCTCAGTCTAACGAGGTTAAATAATCTGCCGAATATCACATCAGATCATGGCAAACCAATACTAAAACCCGCCTTTGCCTTTAGTAACGAAATGCCTTTCTTTGTCTAGTGTGACTTGGATCATCCTTCTTCTCATATTTCTGAATGAATAAATAAACTGACAAGTCTCACCAAATATGGAAAGAGACTGGACTAACCGTGCTAGGGGCTAACAATATCAGAGCCAGTCTTTGCAGGATAGAATTCTTTTTTCTCCAAAAGACATAATTAGACATGTACTAAGTAAATGGATATTTGTAGTACATGATAACAAAGTTGTGCTGGAATCCCACGTTACCTTCATCTGCTTCTGTTACCCTCTGAGGTTCCCTGAGATGGTCTCCTTTTCCTTACTCTGATTTGTTGCGCTCTTGTTTATATTTCTGAAAATGATAGGATGATAAGCAAAATTTCAGTGGCGTTCTTGGAATAACTCAGAACCTAAGTCTCAAACTGACAAACCCCAAAATGAGTTCTCCCTGCCTGCTTCTTTGTTCCTTCTCCCAGTCTGTAGGTTAGTATACAACAAAGGGATTCATTAATCATGATTTTGGATGGAAAACACACTCTCTTGAGGCATCCTCAGTATTTTGTAGCTGCTGGACAAAGCATACAACAAACCCTGGGAGAGGGAGAGACTAAGGAAAAGAGCGGCTCCACTGATATGCTTGTGTCTCCATTTATTTCTTAGCAAGAAAAAAGAAAAGAACCACAAAAGCCATAATTCGCAGGNTTTGTTGCGCTCTTGTTTATATTTCTGAAAATGATAGGATGATAAGCAAAATTTCAGTGGCGTTCTTGGAATAACTCAGAACCTAAGTCTCAAACTGACAAACCCCAAAATGAGTTCTCCCTGCCTGCTTCTTTGTTCCTTCTCCCAGTCTGTAGGTTAGTATACAACAAAGGGATTCATTAATCATGATTTTGGATGGAAAACACACTCTCTTGAGGCATCCTCAGTATTTTGTAGCTGCTGGACAAAGCATACAACAAACCCTGGGAGAGGGAGAGACTAAGGAAAAGAGCGGCTCCACTGATATGCTTGTGTCTCCATTTATTTCTTAGCAAGAAAAAAGAAAAGAACCACAAAAGCCATAATTCGCAGGTGTCTTTTGCCAGGGACACTCCTGAAGGCAGCACATCCCACTCTGGTCTTAATCTTGTGACTCTTGACTCAATTCTCTTGAAAGAATGGTACTTCAGAGCACCATTATGAGTGTCTCTGCTCCAGCCAGATGTTCTATTCACATCTCTTTTAAAACATTTATTTGTTGCTTTTTTAAAAAATATTGGGTTTTCCTTTATTTCTCCTTCCTCTTTACTGATTCCCTCAGTATTATGCTCAGGAAAAAAAAAAATTCTTTCTCTCATTCCTGTTTGAAATCATAGTCTCTTGTTTAATTTCAGTCCAAGAAACTGATATAAGAAGCTTCAAGAGAAGCAGTGGCTATAAACATAAATTACAGAGCTGATGGAAAGGGGATTTACAGGAAAATGTTATTGAAATATGAGAAAATAAGGTCACTTGACAATCTGAAAAAAATAAAGCAATTTCCCTAAAGATAAATTTGTTCTTGCATATGTCACACCCATTCAAATGCAAAAATTGCTAACGGTTCACTAAAATCCATGTGCTTCTTTTTCCTGGGCACACACTATACTACATTTCATAGCTTTCCTTGCATGTATGAGGGGCAATATATTGAGTTCTAGCAAATGGAATGTGAATGGAAGTGATATGTGCCACTTCCTACACTAGATAAGCCCTAAATATGTTCCTCTATGTGTTTTTTTGCCACTGGCTGCAGAGATGGAGATAACAATGCTCTTGAGAGACTTGTGTTGAAAATGTCAGAGCTTCCATCAGTCTGATGGAAGGAATCCTGAGGAAAGGACAGTCACCCTGAAACAAAGGTCTACTATTTTGAGTGACTGTATATTTGCACCTATTTGTTACAGGAAATACTGTCACTCTAACTAGTACACATTTCTTTCTAGGAACTATTAGAGAACCAGGTATCAAGAAATTTATATATATATATATATATATATATATATATATATATATATCTCACTCC
>SJYA01002586.1:1266500-1436793 GCA_006410615.1 Neotragus moschatus
ATGACTTGCCTAACTTTTTTGTGTCTTTTAATATTTGATAAAGACAAAAGCATTAGTGGTTAATCAAAGAATCATAAAACTTAAAAGACAACCTAGCCCACCTTTGTTTCTACACAGATGAGGAAACTTCAGTCCAGACAATTAGTCTATTTGAACCAGATCTCACAACCAGTTAGAGCAAAGTTGGCATCAGAATCCAGGGCTATCATTCCTGGTCCAGGGTTCTTTTTTCTAAATGCTTATAGTAGAATGATTCCAAAAGGAATATTTCAGTGAGTAGGGGAAAAGAAGGAAGGACAGATGATGAAGCTGAAACTCCAATACTTTGACTACCTGATCCAAAGAAATGACTGATTGGAAAAGACCTTGATGCTGGGAAATATTGAGGGCAGGAGAAGAAGGGTACAACTGAGGATAAGATAGTTAGATAGCATCATTGACTCAATGGACATGCGTTTGAGCTAACTCTGGGAGATAGTGAAGGACAACAAAGTCTGGTACAGCAGTTCATGGAGTCTCAAAGAGTCATACACAACTGAGTGACTGAACAACAACAACAAGGGGGAAAGAATTAACATGTATATTAACTTGTATTCTTTTTGCAGTACTGGCATAAAAAAGTGTTACTTGATTTTATAAGACTCTATCTTGACTATATTGAACCTGTTTTGAATGCAACATGATAATGAAAAAGAGAATTTCTACTGCCTAAGGAAAGAAAACACATTACTCATCACTGATTAACAGTATTGACTCAAAGGAAGATTTTTTTAAGTTATGTTTATTGGACAATAATCACAGCTATACCTAGCACCAAGGCTTTTTGGCTGTATCACTCCTTGCTAATCAAATCCAAAATTCAGTTGAGTCACTCTGCTGTGTCTGACTCTTTGTGACCCCATAGACTGCAGCATGTCAGGCATCCCTGTCCATCACCAACTCCTAGAGTTTACTCCCTCAAGAGTCTTCTCCAGCACCACAGTTCAAAAGCATCAACTCTTCAGCACTCAGCTTTCTTTATAGTCAAACTCTCATATCCATGTATGACTACTGGAAAAACCATAGCTTTGACTAGGCATACATTTGTTGGCAAAGGAATGTCTCTGCTTTTTTTTTTGGTCATAACTTTCCTTCCAAGGAGCAAGTGTCTTTTAATTTCATGGCTTCAGTCACCATCTGCAGTGATATTGGAACCCAAAAAAATAAAGTCTGACACTGTTTCCATCATTTCCCCATCTATTGGCCATGAAGTGATGGGACTGGATGCCATGATCTTAGTTTTCTGAATGTTGAGCTTTAAAACAACTTGTTTACTCTCCTCCTTCACTTTCATCAAGAGGCTCTTTAGTTCTTCTTCACTTTCTGCCATAAGGGTGGTGTCATCTGCATATCTGAGGTTATTAATATTTCTCCCAGCAATCTTGATTCCAGCTTGTGCTTCATCCAGCCCAGCATTTCTCATGATGTACTCTGCATATAAGTTAAATAAGCAAGGTGACAATATACAGCCTTGATGTACTCCTTTCCCTATTTGGAACCAGTCTGTTGTTCCATGTCCAGTTCTAATGCTTGCTTCTTTTCTCAAGAATCAGATCAGGTGGTCTGGTATTCCCATCTCTTTCAGAATTTTCCATGGTTTATTGTGATCCACACAGTCAAAGGCTTTGGCATAGTCAATAAATCAGAAGTAGATGTTTCTTGGGAACTCTCTTGCTTTTTCAGTGACCCAACGGATGTCAGAAATTTGATCTCTGGTTCCTCTGCTTTTTCTAAAACAAGCTTGAACATCTGGAAGTTCACGCTTACATACTATTGAAGCCTGGCTTGGAGAGTTTTGAGCATTACTTTACTAGCGTGCGAGATGAGTGCAATTGTGCGGTTGTTTGAACATTCTTTGGCATTGCCCTTCTTAGGCATTGGAATGAAAAAATGACCTTTTCCAGTCCTGTGGCCACTGCTGAGTTTTCCAAATTTGCTGGCATATTGAGTCCAGCACTTTAACAACATCATCTTTTAAGATTTGAAATGGCTCAACTGGAATTCCATCACCTCCACTAGCTTTGTTCGTGTGATGCTTCCTAAGGCCCACTTGGTTTAGCATTCCAGGATGTCTGGCTCTAGGTTGGTGATCACACCATTGTGATTATCTGGGTCATGAAGATCTTTTTTGTAAAGTTCTTCTGTGTATTCTTGCCACCTCTTCTTAATATCTTCTGCTTTCGTTAGATCCGTACCATTTCTGTCCTTAATCTAGTATTTTGTCCTTAAATCCAAAATACTAGAGAACAAATGGGTGCATTTTAGGACCATTCACAATCAAGAATCTGTTGTGCTGATGATTTGTCCCCAAAATACAAAACTTTGACACATATGTAAATAAACACATTACATTTACCCCAGGGTACTTTTATGCTATAAAGCTTTACATCACCTTCCTTAGCTACAGAAAACTATCCATTTGATATGCAATATCCTTTGATATTGCAAAAGTCCTTTGATATGCAATAACCTGCACTGCAAGCCCTTTCTGTCCAGCACATGCTTAAACCCAAAGGCACAAGAATGTGGTAACTAAAGGCATGGACTTTAGCCAGATAGCATAGGTTTAATCCCAGTTCTAACAATTATCTTGGGCCCTTTATTTTACTTCTCTGTGCCTTATAAGTCAACTGTGTTGATGATAAAAATATACTTTGTTTCATATGGGTATTAGCAAGAAAAATGGCACACTCAAAAACAGTTTTTGAAGAGGATGTAATGAAGGGACTATTTGCAAGGGGTCAGAGCAGCCCTGAACTAGCAACTGCAAAGAAACTTACCACACCTATGCCTAGTAGGTAGAAGGACAGTTACCAAAACCCAGGAAGAGTGACTGTTGGAGAAATCCAAGAAACAGGAGCTGTAGCCTTTCGGAAAGGGATGCAGCCAACCCACAGTGACTCAAAAAGGAGGAAGCCAAAGTAGTAGGTACTGTGACCTCACTTGGCTTCCACCTTCTGATCTCATGATGGGAACTCTATTTGACAAACAGCCAGAAACCACAAAGGAAAATTCTCAAGGTACAGAGGCAACTATGGGCAGATGGAGCATGTTTGAAGGAGTAAATAGAAAATGAGCACAATTCATAGGGTTTTTGTGAAGACCAAAAGGGTTAAAATCCATAAAGTACTGACAATAAGATCTAGCACTAGGAAAGTGCTTGTTGTTTTTATTCTTTTTGAGTAGAGCGACTGACTAGCATAATAACCTGAAGCCACACTGCCTAGATTCATATTACAATTTTGCTGCCTAGTAGGACTCTCACCCTGAGCAATTTCTTAATTTCTCTGCCTCTGTTTCTTCCCCTGTAAAATGGAGATTAAAAACAAGACTATTATAGGCTATATGATAATTAAGTGAATAACACATGTAAAACACTTCAGTTCAGTCTTTCAGTCGTGTCTGACTCTTTGCAACCCCATGAATCACCCTGCATTTATAAGCACTAAGATCACGGCATCTGGTCGCATCACTTCATGGCAAATAGAAGGGGGGAAAGTGGAAGCAGTGACAGACTATTTTCTTGGGTTCCAAAATCACTGTGAACAGTGACTGCAGCCATGAAATTAAAAGACACTTGCTCCTTGGAAGGAAATCTATGACAATCCTACACAGCTTACTAAAAACCAGAGATATCACTTTGCCAACAAAAGTCCATATAGTCAAAGCTATGTTTTTTACAGTAGTCATGTACAGATGTGAGAGTTGGACCATAAAGAAGGCTGAGCACTGAAGAATTGATGCTTTTGAATTGTGGTGCTGGAGAAGACTCTTGAGAGTCCCTTGGATTGCAAGGAGAATAAACCAATAAATCCTAAAGGAAATCAACCCTGAATATTCATTGAAAGGACTGATGCTGAAGCTGAAGTTCCAGTACTTGGGTTATCTGATGCAACGTGCCAACTCATTGGAAAAGACCATGATGCTGGGAAAGATTGAAGGCAAAAGAAGAAAGAGGCAGCAGAGGATGAGATGGTTAGACAGCATCACTGACTCAATGAACACAAATCTGAAGAAACTTGGGGAGATAGTGAAGGACAGGGAAGCCTGGTGTGTTGCAGTCCATGGGTTGCAAAGAGTCAGACATGACTTAACAACTGAACAACAACAACAAAAATATAAGCACACAAATTTTTATATTTTTTTCTCTTTACTTAAGAACCGTTGGCTTAAACAAGATTTCGGATAATTCTGGTGCAATAAGACCTAGAAAACAATCCTTTTTTTTGGGGGGGGTGAAGTAATTCCCTACTTATCCAAGGGAAATGTGTACAACATTTGTCAATATATCCAGTGTTACAACATTCAGTAGGCCAACTAAACAAGCTTAGGGCACATAAGAAGGAAAATAAGAGGGAAATAAGGGCAAATAAGAGGGAAAAGGGTTAAGAAAAAGAAAAGATGAGGTTTGATGGATTTATCAGAAAATACAGGCAAAAAGCCGTCTTACTTTAGCACCCCTCTAAGGTTTACTTTGACTATAATACCAAGGATGGGAGATATGAAAGAAATAATTTTCCCAATACTTAGGGTCTCTTCAGATCTTAATCTAGTGCAAGACAACACTATTCACTTTTACCTGTTTACACGTGTGCGTATTTTATTTTTTTATGTGTTGGACACAGAAAATGTGTCTCCATTATAAAGATGATGCAATCTCTTTTAAGAAGGCAATGAGGAGCAAGGAGAGCCTAGATGAGAAATGGAATATAATAATTAGACACAATATATAAAAGATATCAGGATCTGGCCAATACGCAAACCTTTATCAGAATTATTTTCGTTTTTCACTTAGTATAAAGCCTCTAAGTAACAGAGACCCTCATATTCAGATGCAACTTCAAAAATAGCTTCCCAAGTAAAATATCTCAAACACGTTCATCTTCCAGAACAATTCTACACACAAAAGAAATCTGAAACATTTTGCATCTGCAATAGCTAAACAAACTCAGCACTTCAAAACCAAACATGAATAAGGCTTTCTGTTGAAAGGAAAGTGTACACTTTTTATCTGGGGCATTGGCATTCCCAGAGGTCACAGAGTTTTATGGTGAGTGTAAGAGAGTACACCTTTTAATAGTGTGAGTATGCCTCTGCTGCCACTCTGATCAGTTATGTTCCTGTTATGAGCTAAGATTGAGAGGATGGGGTGAGACTGGTAGGGAGGGGCTGAGTATTTAGAAAGTGAAAGTGAAGTTGCTCAATCGTGTCGGACTCTGCAACCCCATGGACTGTAGCCTACCAGGCTTCTCCGTCCATGGGATTTTCCAGGCAAGAGTCCTGGAGTGGGTTGCCATTTCCTTCTCCAGAGGATCTTCCCGACCCAGGGATTGAACTCAGGTCTCCCACATTGTAGGCAGATGCTTTACTGTCTGAGCCACCAGGGAAACCAGGGAGTATTTAGAGATGGCCTTTAACTGAAGAGTGGGCCAGCCAGACCAAGTCCATGCTGCATACAGGTTGAAGTGAAAATGTTAGTCTCTCAGTCGTGTCCAACTCTTTGTGATCCCATGGATTGTAACCCCACCAGGCTCTTCTGTCCATGAGGATTCTCTAGGGAAGAATATTGGAGTGGGTCTCCATTCCCTCCTCCAGGGGATCTTCCCAAACCAGGGATCGAACCTGGGTCCCCTGCATTGCAGGCAGATTCTTTACCATCTGAGCAACCAGAAGTATGCAGATTACTTACCCAGTTTGCCTGAGCCAAGTCTTGAGCCCAGTCAAACACAGAACCCAGAGATTCCCATTTCCTGTCTCTTATTCTTTGATACCACCAAAGAAGACTCTCTGACCACTTAAAACTCAACAGCCACATACCATTTCCAAAGGAGGAAAAGAAACAGTCAGGTCCCCACACCTCCTAGAGTCAAAAATTTTTGAAATACATATTTTTAGTTCTTCAAAAAAGTTTAGTTCTCAAAAACACTGTTTATAATAAATCATATGTCTCTGTTTTTAAACTGTAATCAACTATATGGTGAAAGCAGCTCTTTTATAAAAACTCTGCAATTAAAACAACCACTTAACACTCCAACCTAATGCCTGCAGTAAATCAAATGTCTTTGTTGTTTAGATTTTCACTGAACAGGTCCATATAAAAAAGGAGTTTTAGCACTATTTATAAGAAGAATTGTCTCTCCAAGCCCATCCAACAATTTTTTTCATTTGTTGGGTTAAAACTTCAGCAGGAACTTAAGTGGGGTACAGGCAGGCTACCAATAACTTTTTGTGCCAAACATCATATCACAAGGTCAAATTTTAATGTACACACAAATGTACAGCAGCTTAAAAGAAGCGGTTATTCAAAAAAGTGTCTGATAAATCATCGCCAAGGAGCTGGGAGGGCTATAAGGGCATCTGTGTTAAACCACAGCTCCGTCACTTGTGCACTGTGTGACCTTGGTCATATCACTTAACCCCTCAGCTTCTCAGCTTCCTCTTAGACAGTCTCCTACTACTCACTCTACACCTTCCCAGGTCCTACTCTCTATATGGAGCCATCCATGCGGTGGAATATTTCTTCACATTCTCCGGAAAAGTATTTGTTTCGTGACTCTTGCTACAAATCTGTTCTGAGAAGAGCATAATTCCTTGCCTCTTCTTTTATGGGCAAAGCAGCCTCTTCCTTGCAAATAGATTTTTCACTCTCACCAAAGACAGTGGAGGAGACAGATGAGAGCCACACAACAAAAAAGGACAAGAACTATGTTGTAAGTCAAGAAAACCAGTTTCCATCTCTGGTTCTGCCTCTGCATGGTTTGAGAAGACACTTTGTGTCCTCATCTGTAAGCGATGAAATTCAAGTATGATACCTGTAGGTAGAACTGTGTAATACTGGCACATAAATAAACAAACTGATCTATGGAATACAGCAGAAAATCCAAAAACATATATAATTGTGTGTGGGAATCTGATATATGTAAAGGAGATATCTCAGATGACTAGGACAAAATGGCATTTTGAATAAGCAATACTGGGACAATCGCATAGCCATTTGGAATAAAGATGTATTTAGATCAGTTCCTAACAACATATATGTGAACAAACTATCAATCGAACTGGAATTGAAATGTAAAAAAATAAAGCCATGCAAGTATTTAAAGAAAATATGGACGGATTACTCTGTAACCTATGATTCAAAATCCATATTGTGACCTTGTGATAAAGGAAGAAACAGACAGAACAGGCTCCATCTTGAAAGCAGGACTCCATCTTGCGCCGGACTGTGGACTTTGAGCTATATACTCAGTATCTATAGAAACAACACACCAAGTGGAAAACCAGACACCTCGGATGGAAGAGCCCCAGGGCTCGTACCTATACTCTCCATTGCCTAAAAGGATACCCTAATTGTCTGTGTAACTGAATAAAGTCATAAATTCTATTATGCCTATTGCAGTATGACAACAGGCCTATTGATAATTGTCCACTGTTAACTACCTAGGCTTAAGGCATATGAATCATGGGTTAACTTTGATTGTGTCTTTCGTATCTTTTGTTCAGACTAGTTTCAGGGAATTTGGGGAGGTGGCTTTGGGCACGTACACTTAGGGTATATAAGGTTTACACAAAAATTGGTCAGGGTCATTGGCTAAGTCCATACTCTGCCTTGGGCCCACCAATGTAATAAACTGCACTCCACTATCTACATTGTACTTCAGAGTGAGTTTATTTCCCAGAACGCTTGGCTACAACAGTGATTTACAATAAGAAATATAGGTTAGGTCTTCATCCCTGTTTCTGGCACAGAGCTCCTAAAACCCCTGGAATTTCCTAAGTGAGGAGTGCCACAAACGTGTCTTTTGTTATGTTAAAAAGGCCACTTTGAGACCTAAAGATGAACTGTTTGCCAGGAGAACCAACTCTGTGATTAGAGATTTAGAACTTTCAGTCCCACTCCCTGACCTCTAGGGAGGGGAGAGGGACCAGAGACTGAGAATAATCCCCAGTGGTCAATGACTGAACAATCACACCTATGTAATAAAGCCCCCATTTAAAAAAAAAAAAAAAAGAAGAAGGGGGAGAGGGACACTGGGGAGAATGTTGTGCTCTAAGAGAATGGAAGCTCTGCACCCCTTCTCCATAACTTGCCTTGCGCTTCTTTTCTATCTGGCTATTCTGGAGAGCAGGGCAACCCACTCCAGTATTCTTGCCTGGAGAATCCCATGGACAGGGGAGCCTGGCAGGCTAGATACAGTCCATGGGGTCACAAAGAACCGGACACGACTGGGTGACTAAATGTACACATTCCTGAGTTATATCCTTTTATAATAACACTGATAATTTAATAGTAAATGTTTTTCTGAGTTCCTGAGCCTCTCCAGGAAAGGCTTTGGATCCTCCAATCTTTAACCCAATAGAAAGCCCAGGAAGCAACCTGGACTAATAGTTGACATCAGGAGAGGAGGCAGGAACAGGATGGGGGATTGTGTAGGACTGAATTCTTACAATATGAGGTATGATGCTATCTCTGGGCAGAAGTATCAGAATTATGCTGAAATGTAAGAAAGGCAGCTGGTGTCAGAGAATTGCTTGGTATGTAGGGAAACATCCTCTCTTACACACAGAGACTTATGAATTTGGTATCAGAATTATAATATGCAATAAAGGAATGATTAGGAAATTTGAACCTTTTGCACAGCATAATTGAGGACAAAAAAAGGAGTTAATTGTTTCTAAAGTTGTTAAGTTTAAAACTGAGAAGCAAATTTAATAGAAAATAGGCAAAAAAATAGAAAATTTAGCAAAAAAAAAAAAGATATGAAAGATATAATACTCCTTAAGCACATGAAAGATATAATAGTCCTTAAGAAAATAGTCAAAGCTATGGTTTTTCCAGTAGTCATGTATGAATGCGAGAGTTGGACCATGAAGAAGGCTGAACGCTGAAGAACTGATGCTTTTGAACTGTGGTGGTAGAGAAGACTTTTGAGGCTCCCTTGGACTGCGAGGAGATCCAGCGAGTAAATCCTTAAGGAAATCAATCCTGAATGTTCATTAGAAGGACTGATGCTGAAGTTGAAACTCTGATACTTTGGCCACCTGATGTGAAGAGCTGACTCATTAAAAAACACCCTGATGCTGGGAAAGATTGAAGGCAGGAAGAGAAGGGGATGAAAGAGGACAAGATGGTTGGAGGGCATCACTGGCTCAGGGACATGAGTTTGAGCAAGCTTTAGGAGATGGTAAAGGACAGGGAAGCCTGGGGTGCTACAGTCCATGGGGTCGCAAGGAGTCGGACACGACTGAATGACAACAAAAGTATATGAAAACACGTTCAAGTTCATTATAATAAGAAAAACGCAAGTTAAAACTATGCACTGTAATGATGGAAGGGTGGGGTTAGGGGAGGAGAGGGAGTCCCAAGTGGGAAGTAATATAAGTATCAGTTCAATTCAGTTGTTCAGTCACATCCGAATCTTGCAACCCCACGGACGGAAGCATGCCAGGCCTCCCTGTCCATCACCAGCTCCCAGAATTTACCCAAACTCAGGTCCATTGAGTCAATGATGCCATCCAACCATCTCATCCTCTGTCATCCCCTTCTCCTCCTGCCTTCAATGCTTCCCAGCATCAGAGTCTTTGTAAACAAGTCAGCACTTTGTATCAGGTGGCCAAAGTATTGGAGTTTCAGCTTCAACATCAGTGCTTCCAATGAATACCCAGGACTGATATCCTTTAGGATGGACTGGTTGGAACTCCTTGCAGTCCAAGGGACTCTCAAGAGTCTTCTCTCAACACCACAGTTCAAAACCATCCATTATTAGGTGCTCAGCTTTCTTTATAGTTCAACTCTCACATCCATACATGACTACTAGAAAAACCATAGCTTTGACTAGACAAACCCTGTTGGCAAAGCAATGTCTCTGCTTTTTAATAGGCTGTCTAGGTATATCATAACTTTTCTTCCAAGGAGTAAATGTCTTTTAATTTCATGGCTTCAGTCACCATCTGCAGTGATTTTGGAGCCCCAAAAAATAAAGCCTAACACTATTTCCACTGTTTCCCCATCCATTGGCCATGAAGTGATGGAACTGGATGCCATAATCTTAGTCTGCTGAATGTTGAGTTTTACGTCAACTTTTTCACTCTCCTCCTTCACTTTCATCAAGGGGCTCTTTAGTTCTTCTTCACTTTCTGACATAAGAGAGGTGTCATCTGCATATACGCTGCTGCTGCTGCTGCTGCTGCTGCTGCTGCTGCTGCTGCGTCGCTTCAGTCGTGTCCGACTCTGTGTGACCCCATTGATGGCAGCCCACCAGGCTCTGCCATCCCTGGGATTCTCCAGGCAAGAACACTGGAGTGGGTTGCCATTTCCTTCTCCAATGCAGGAAAGTGAAAGTGAAGTCGCTTAGTAGTGTCCGACCCTCAGCGACCCCGTGGACTGCAGCCTTCCAGGCTACTCCATCCATGGGATTTTCCAGGCAAGAGTACTGGAGTGGGCTGCCATTGCCTTCTCCCTGCATATGTGAGGTTATTGATATTTCTCCCGGTAATCTTGATTCCAGCTTGTGCTGCATCCAGCCCAGCATTTCTCATGATGCACATAAGTTAAATAAGTAGGCTGACAATATATAGACTTGATGTACTCCTTATCTTATTTGAAACCAGTCTGTTGTTCCATGTCCAGTTCTATCTGTTGCTTCATGACCTCCATACAGATTTCTCAAGAGGCAGGGTATTCCTGCCTGGTATTCCTGTCACTTTCAGAATTTTCCACAGTTTATTGTGATCCACACAGTCAAAGGCTTTGGCATAGTCAATAAAGCAGAAATAGATGTTCTTCAGAAACTCTTGCTTTTTCTTTAATCCAACGGTTGTCGGCAATTTGATCTCTGGTTCCTCTGCCTTTTCTAAAACCAGCTTGAACATCTGGAAGTACACGGTTCAAGTATTGCTTACGCCTGGCTTGGAGGATTTTGAGCATTACTTTACTAGCATGTGAGATGAGTGCAGTTGTGCAGTAGTTTGAGCATTCTTTGGCATTGCCTTTCTTAGACATTGGAATGAAAACTGACTTTTTCCAGTCCTGTGGCCACTGCTGAGTTTTCCAAATTTGCTGGCATATTGAGTGCAGCACTTTCACAGCATCATCTTTCAGGATTTGAAATAGCTCAATTGGGACTCCATCACCTCCACTAGCTTTGTTCCTAATGATGCTTTCTAAGGCCCACTTGACTTCACATTCCAGGATGTCTGGCTCTAGGTGAGTGATCACACCATCATGATTATCTGGATCGTGAAGATCTTTTTTGTACAGTCCTTCTGTGTATTTTTGCCACCTCTTCTTAATGTCTTCTGTTTCTGTTAGGTCCATACCATTTCTGTCCTTTATCGAGCCCATCTTTGCATGAAATGTTCCCTTGGTATCTCTAGTTTTCTTGAAAAACTTTCTAGTCTTTCCCATTCTCTTGTTTTCCTCTCATTTCTTTGCACTGACCAGTGAGGAAGACTTCCTTCCCTCTCCTTCCTATTCTTTGAAACTTTGCATTCAAATGGGTTTATCTTCTTTTTTTCCATTGCCTTTCACTTCTCTTCTTTTCATAGCATTTATAAGGCCTCCTCAGACAGCCATTTTGCTTGTTTACATTTCTTTTTCTTGGGGGTGGTCTTGATCCCTGTCTCCTGTACAGTGTCATGAATCTCCATATTTCATCAAGCACTCTGTGTATCAAATCTAGTCCCATAAATCTATTTCTCACTTCCACTATATAATCAGAAGGTATTTGATTTAGGTCATACCTAAATGGTCTAGAGTTTTCCCTCCTTTCCTCAATTTAAGTCTGAATTTGGCAATAAGGAGTTCATGATCTGAGCCACAGTCAGCTCCCAGTCTTGTTTTTGCTGACTGTATAGAGCTTCTCCACCTTTGACTGCAAAGAATATAATCAATTTGACTTCAGTCTTGACCGTCTAGTGAGGTCCATGTGTAGAGTCTTCTCTTTAGTTGTTGGAAGAGGGTGTTTGCTATGACCAGTGCACTCTCTTGGCAAAACTCTATTAGCCTTTGCCCTGCTTCATTCTGTACTCCAAGGCCAAATTTGCCTGTTACTCCAGGTGTTTCTTGACTTCCTACTTTTGCTTTCTAGTCCCCTATAAAGAAAAGGACATCTTTCTTGGGTGTTAGTTCCAGAAGGTCTTTTAGGTCTTCATAGAACCGTTCACCTTCAGCTTCTTCAGCATTACTGGTCAGAGCATAGACTTGGATTAGCATGATATTGAATGGCTTGCCTTGGAAATGAATAGAGATCATTCTGTCATTTTTGAGATTGTATTCAAGTACTGCATTTCAGATTCTTGTTTACCATGATGGCTACTCCATTTCTTCTAAGGGATTTTTGCCCACACTTGTAGATCTAATGGTCATCTGAGTTAAATTCACCCATTCCAGTCCACTTTAGTTTGCTGATTTCTAAAATGTCAATGTTAACTCTTGCCATCTCGTTTGTCCACTTCCAATTTGCCTTGATTCATGGACCTAACATTCCAGGTTCCTATGCAATATTGCTCTTTACAGCATTGGACCTTGCTTCCATCACCAGTCACATTCATGACTGGGTGTTGTTTTTGCTTTGGCTACGTCTCTTCATTCTTTCTGGAGTTATTTCTCCACTAATCTCCAGTCCATATTGGGCACCTACCAACCTGAGGAGTTCATCTTTCAGTGTCCTATCTTTTTGCCTTTTCATACTGTTCATGGGGTTCTCAAGGCAAAAATACTGAAGTGGTTTGCCATTTCCTTCTCTAGTGGACCACATTTTGTCAGACCTCTCCACCATGACCCATCCATCTTGAGTGGCCCTACACGGCATGGCTTAATTTCATTGAGTTAGACAAAGCTATGGTCCATGTGATTAGATTGGTTAGTTTTCTGTGATTGTGATTTTCAGTCAGTCTGCCTAGTGATGCCTTCTCTCAGCATCTACCATCTTACTGAGGTTTCTCTTGCCTTGGACATCGAGTATCTCTAACCGGCTGCTCCAGCAAAATGCAACCTCTGCTCCTTACCTTGGACGTAGGGTATTTCCTCACAGCTGCCGCTAGTGACCTTGGAAATGGGGTATCTCCTTTTGGCTGCTCACCACTCCAGCGCTGAACAGGAGCCAATATATGTTTAATTATAGCTGAATTGTGTTGTTGTATGGCAGAAACCAACACAACATTGTAAAGCAATTTTCTTTCAATCAAAGAAATTTTTTAAAACTACACTGAGATACTATTCTCCTTTCACCAGATTAATACATATTCAAATTCTTGGCAATTTCAATTCATTTTATTTGCTAGACTGTGAGAGAAAAGAGCTTAGAAAAAGTAAAGCCAAGTAGCAATGAGCAGCACAGTTTAGTGCCCCATCATATTTTCTAGATGCCATTCCTTACTAAAGGAAACAGAAATCCTACAGAAAAGACTGATTGCAGGGCTATTGGGGAAAGTTTAATATAAGCCTGAAATGTCTTATCAGATGAAAAAGTAAGTGCCCCAAAAAGTGATGACAGCATATCAAAAGGACACAGGAACCATTTTGAAGGGGCTCCAACTAGCCAAATTTATGATCATTTGAGCATGAAAAGAAAACTGAGTAACTTATAGCCTATTGAATAAAATATGAATTCATGAGTCAATACTGATAATAAACATACAAGTGACTAGGAACATGTAGAGGGTTCTTCCTTACAGTAAAATTCCAAATGATAAATGCAGAGGGGTTTGAGAATCAAATATTTGACAGTCTATTGTATGACAGTCATCAATTATTTTAATATTGGGTTCCCCTTTCCTACTCCAGGGAAAAGGTTCGATCCCTGGGTCGGGAAGATTCCCTGGAGAAGGAAAAGGCAACCCACTCCAGTACTCTTGCCTGGAAAATCCCATAGATGGAGGAGCTTGGTGCAAGCTACTGTCCATGGGGTAGCAAAGAGTCAGGCACAACTGAGCGACTTCACTTTCACTTCACTTTCAGACATTACTATTATGAATACCAGTGAATATCTACTGATTGTTTTAGAAACCTTGACAAGAGTATTTTTTTTTAAGTATGAATACATTTCTGAGATGAAAACAGTAGGTTATGATTAGGGGTGTTAGGCTTTTAGTGTTCAATTTTTTACCATTTCCTTTTCAATGTTGCCCATCAAAGGCAATATCTGCTCTTCAAGGAAATAGCACCTAAGTGCAAACTGGGTGCTGATTTTTGAATTGCTGGGGTTGACCCAATAATCTACAATTCCAGACACTATGCTAGAGATTAGGGATATAAAGCTAGCTAATCATCTACCCTTGCAGTAGAAAGTAAAGAGGAACTAAAGAGCCTCTTGATGAAGGTGAAACAGAAGAGTGGAAAATCCAGCTTTTTCACTCAACATTCAAAAAACTAAGATCATGGCATTCAGCCCCAACACTTCATGGCACATAGATGGGGAAATGATGGAAACAGTGACAGACTTGATTTTCTTGGGCTCCAAAATCACTGCATATGATGACTGCAGCCATGAAATTAAAAAACACTTGCTCCTTGGAAGAAAAGCTATGTCTAACCTAGACCGCATATTAAAAACAGAGACACTACCTTGCCAACAAAGCTCTGCATAGTCAAAGCTATGGTTTTCCCAGTAGTCATGTATGGATGTGAAAGTTGGACCATAAAAAAAGCTGAGTGCCAAAGAATTGATGCTCTTGAACTTTAGTGTTGGAGAAGACTCTTGAGAGTTCCTTGGGCTGCAAGGAGGTCAAACCAGTCAATTCTAAAGTAAATCAATCCTGAATTTTCATTGGAAGGACTGATGATGAAGCTGAAGCTCCAATACTTTTGCCTCCTGATGCGAAGAGCCAATGTTGGAAAAGACCTTGATTCTGGGAAAGATTGAAGGCAGGAGGAGGAAACAACAGAGGAGAAGATGGTTGGGTGGCATCACCAACTCAATGGACATGAGATTAAGCAAACTCTGGAGATGGTGAAGGACAGGGAAGCCTGGCAAGGTGGAGTCCATGGGGTCACAAACAGTTGTGCACGACTAAGTGACTGAAAAATGATATAACTAAGAACTAAAGAGAGAGGTGGAAGTAGGAACAAAAAGGTTTTTAATTTCTTCCCTGATTTTGGAGGAAGTGGGTAGTATTAATGAAGGGACTAAGAATAGGAAAAGTGGCCACTCAGATAAAAGTCATAGAAAATGAAAGGCCAAGTGACTTGCAAGAGAATTCTCTTGAAATATTAAGTATGGGACCTCTGAAGAAGAGTCACCAGGGGCTTCAGGATTTCAAGGACTGGAAAATTCCTTGGATCCCCTTAATGATGTGAGTCACCCCAGATACTTTTCCAAGAGAGAATTTCAGTTTCCATACGCAATCCATAGATTCACTTTAAGAAGTGGTAAACAAGAGGAAAGGCCATTCTGCTAAAGCACTATTTATAGAGCTAAAGCACTGGGCTTTCCTCTTGGGTGGATTTTTCCCAGATGTGCTATGTGGAGACTCAGCCAATAATGTGTGATTTCCCATCCACTAGTGTATTATCACTCCTTGGTCTGAGGATAAAAGTGCTTAAGAAAGTTTACAAAGTAGAAGTTCCACATTGAATTACATGAAACATTGAAATCCCATGAGCAAATATGGCAAAATCACCAACCATGTAATTATAGGTTCAAAACAACTAAAGACATCAAATGATTGAAACTGGACCCCAGAATCTTTCAAAGATCACATCTGGAGATGTCACTCATATTGTACAGACAGTAGCATTGCAATGAAGCAAGTCAAATGTAATATGGAACCCAACAGTGTAATTTTGAAAGTACATTCTCTTTCTAAGTCAGTATAAACATTCAGGACATTATTGAGTCTCTCTTTCAGTTCACATTTAGGACAAGCCCAACCCACTAGACTTTTTGGACTACGCGAATCTCAGCCAGCCTCCAGAGGAGACTCCAGGAGAATGAACTTCTTCTACACTATGGTTTCTTTCAGTAAGTGATGTCAATTAGGAATAAATGAGGCAATATGCATATTCAGTTAATGACTTACTACCTACTAAAATTAGGTCAGTCAGCAGGGAAAGCAAGACTAGGACTCAAAAATTTTCTGATCATGTGGGTTTGGTTTTATATATTTCTCTGAAATCACATCACTTCTTCCTTCTTTACAACTGTTTTGACTTGATGCAGATTTTCTTTCCTCATACCTCGTTTAGAAAGGTGATACAGGCTCACTCATCTTGAACATAATTAGGTTAGTTCTTCTAATTACTTCTCTATGTTAACATTTTAATATAGGAATGGTAAAGCTGGGCACATATATAGGTGTTCCTTTGTGGCAATTGAGATTAAAACCAATTTCTTTGGTTCATATATTATAATTCTCTGGGTAAATCTTTGTTAGAAATAGTACTCAAATTATTTCTTGAAGTGAAGTGAAGTCGCTCAGTCGTGTCCAAGTCTTTGTGACCCCATGGACTGTAGCCTACCAGGCTCCCCCATCCATGGGATTTTCCAGGCAAGAATACTGGAGTGGGTTGCCATTTCCTTCTCCAGGAGATTTTCCTGACTCAGGGATTGAACCCGAATCTCCTGCATTGTAGGCAGATGCTTTACTGTCTGAGCCACCAGGGAAGATATTTTTAGCACATCAATTTGTCTTGAGCTCTTTCTTGCCATCCTATACTTTTGGTTTCTTGGCAAAGATCTCTTTTCTTAGATTATTCTTGTTCACTAGTTTCTAACGCACTGTGAAACTTGCTATTATATTTGATCTTACTCTTATCACAAGAAACTTCCCATGTTTTTGGTCATTGGGCCTGTGTATACCAGAAACTTTGTCCATGTTAGATCCATTAGAGAAACCAACAAAGTTTGAAGTCAGAAATAAGTTTCCAGAAGAGAATCAAAAAAGTAGAAATGGGACACGATGTCAAAGCATTGCTGAACTAAATTTGATGCCCACTGCTTTATATACTTGAATTAGGCCTCAGGTAATCCATGATCATCTTTGCTTTCAACCAAGGCAACTGTGTTATATTGCAATTGTTTTTGTTGCTTAGTGGCAAAGTTTGACTCTTTTGTGACCCCATGAACTATAGCCTGTCAGACTCCTGTTTCCATGGGATTTCCCAGGCTAAAATACTGGAGTGGGTTGCCATTTCCTTCTCCAGATGATCTTCTCAACCCAGGGACTGAACCCTCATCTTCTTCATTGGAAGACAGATTCTTTACCACTGAGCCACCAGGGAAGCCCAATTGTATTATCAGTTCAGTTCAGTCACTCAGTCATGTCTGACTCTTTGCAACCCCATGGACTGCAGGCTTCCCTGTCCATTACCAACCTCCAAAGCTTGCTCAAACTCATGTCCATTGAGTTAGTGATGCCATCCAACCATCTCATCCTCTGTTGTCCCCTTCTCTCTTGCCCTCAATCTTTCCCAGCATCAGGGTCTTTTCCAGTGAGTTGACTCTTCTCATCAGGTGGCCAAAGTATTGGAGCTTCAGCTTCAGCATCAGTCCTTTCAATGAATACTCAGGACAGATTTTCTTTATTATAAGAAACCCTAAAAATAGAAATGCCTTCTTGACTTTCTGGACCAAGAGATCACCATGCAAACAATAATATAAAAACCAAAGAAATTCAATAGTCATAAAATTCAGAGCCAAGAGAAAAAATAATTCACATTAGTGAGAAACAATTGAACCACCTGAAGAAAGATATAAAGAAGATGCCTTTTAAGATGTTTAATATAGCTGCTGACCCATAAAAAAAACACCACATCTAGAAGAAGCACATAGAAGAAAATTAAAGGTACTTCAAAGGCCTCCAGTTTCTAGCCAAGATCAGAACGATAAATACATGAAATAAAATGACTGTGCAGTTTAACTCTTCAACTGAAACATCTTGTGCTAGAAAGAGAATGATTCTGGAACAGAAAACCTCAGACCTCCAGGTCATGTGTTTGCTCCCACCATTGAGCAAGGTGTCATCAGTTCCCTGTCAAACTATTTATTTCAAATTGTCAAATCTTTATGCCCATCGCTGTTTAAGAAGATCATCACTATCCATGTTTTTAAGCATATTTCCTAAAAATAAAATGACTCTGAATTAACTTTTGGTTAAACATACTGCTTTCTAATATATCTTATCCCCCTTCACCTTATGCTGCTAGTCTGCAAGATTTCCTTATCCTTCTAGAAGTTACTATTTATTATTCCAAAACCTATAGTGAACAAAATGAGCATGAGAAAAGTGAAAAGCAGAGACAACATAAGTCCACAACATATTTCTTAGTATGCCAGCTATCAAAATAACCTTCCTTCTAGTCTTCTTCCTACAACAACTTAGATTTACAACTTAGATTTCATGCAAATCTATTCCTTGGATTCCTTATTCTCGAACCAGTTTTCTCCACCACACCTATGCTACCATCCCAGGCCCTTATTTGATCCCTCCATCATTTATCATATAACAAGCAGTACAAAAATCCATTTTTTCTTGGCCCATAAACTGGAGAAAATAAAACAAATTTCTGTTGACCAGATCAAATATCACTATTGACTAGAACATGATTTTCTGTGGGATGAGAGATATAACTGTCTCTACAAATCTATTTCTCATCTCTCAAACTATATACCCATATCACAGATCTTTCATTATTATTCAACACACATAGAAGCTGAGTTTACCAAGGTCCTCATGATTTAACCCATCTTCCATGCTTCCTTGTGTGAGTTCTACTTTTTCAAGCAAAGTCATATTCCACCAACAGAGGATTCAAGCAAAAGAAAGTAGGAGTTCAACTGTGAGGTAATCCAGGTAAGCATCTCTTCTTCCAAGCAAATTTAGGGATCAACACCAGAAGATGAGTCTTGGGCCTAGTGAAATGAATTCAGTCATCTCCCTGAACCCCCCAACCTTGATTAGATACAAGTTTTTCATGGACAAGTTGCAGCAACCCCTACATGCCCTCTATTCCTCTTTTCCCTTGTATAGAAAAGAATAGACAATTACTAAAACAAGATGTCCCAACAAAGAATTTAGTTAGTCTCACTCCAAGGAAAAAAAAACTCTTTTTAAACAATGAAAGATAGATTATCCCTGTCCTGGAGGAGGGGACAGAAATCCACTCCAGTATTCTTGTCTGGAGAATCCCATGGACAGAGGAGCCTAGCAGGCTATAGTCCATGGGGTCCCAAAGAGTTGGACACAACTGAAGCAACTTAGCACAGCACAGCACATGCCTGTCCGGAGATTAATATGTTATTGGATGAGTTCACTTAACCATTCAGAGTTTGAGAAAATGTTCCTCATCTCCTGGGCCCTTTCTTTTTCCTTATGCCTAGCTAATGACCCATGTTAAAATCATATTCTTGCCTATGCCCAGATGCCTCACCTAAACCTCATTACTAAACCTTGTCTGGGATCCCTGAATACAAACCCATTTTCCATATCCCACCAGGTTGCTGCTGCTGCTGCTGCTGCTGCTAAGTCACTTCAGTCGTGTCCAACTCTGTGTGACCCCATAGATGGCAGCCCACCAGGCTCCCCCATCCCTGGGATTCTCCAGGCAAAAACACTGGAGTGGGTTGCCATTTCCTTCTCCAATGCATAAAAGTGAAAAGTGAAAGTGAAGTCGCTCAGTCATGTCTGACTCTCAGCGACCCCATGGACTGCAGCACACTAGGCTCCTCCATCCATGAGATTTTCCAGGCAAGAGTACTGGAGTGGGGTGCCATTGCCTTCTCCGCACCAGGCTGCTGCAGACACTAATTTCTGCATCCTCTAACCATGGATGTCCCTAAACTTCTGCTCAGTTTGAACCTTTAGATGTCCACCCGAAAAAAATTTCAAAAAAAAACCAGCCTGGAATAAACTCTGAGGTTCCAAGCTCCAGTTTATCCTTGAAATTCTCATTATCGATCTTACCCTTAGCTCTGCTTTCTGTGTCCCTCCTCCCTCCAGACCTAACATTTGTTCATTCTTAGTCCAGATGCTAACTTAAAGGACATCACAGAACTCTTCAGCCAGTCCTTCAGTGAAATGAAAAACTGATGAAAGGCCTAGGAATATTCTCTGTCGGTTCCCACGTTAAGCAGGAAAAAATGGATCCCGGTTGATCATTTCAAAAAAGTTATAGGTAAAGTGACATGAAGAGAGAATTGACTGAAAACTGTATTTTTTGACAAACAATTCTAGTAGTTTCTAAGGTTGGGTTTGGGGGTTTTTTTATGACTCAAAGAAGCGACCGTATCCACATGCACATACACGTGTGAGCCACATGTGTATAGACTTGTTAGAGTCAGGTTTTAATTGCTGCTGCCTCATAAAGTGTCTGTCTTACAAGAAAATAAGGTTAATTCTTTTAGAGAATTGGCATTATCACCCTCATAGATTTAAGACAGTTCTGAAATCTTGCTACATTCTCCCACAGTTCGTTCCAGTCTTAACATCAAAGGTGAAATTCCTAAATGTGTAAGACTTAGGTCTTTACATTAAGTTTTAGTATTACCTTCTACACAACATCGCTAAATCATTTCTGTCTCAGGGTTCACCACTGGTCATTTACTGTGTGAATAGTGAAATATCCAGTGTTTTTGCAAATGGTACAATATTCCAGTGAAAAACATAATGCCCAGGCCCCTCATTCCATCTGCCTCTGGTTTGTGTCAAGCTGACATTCTGTAGGTCAGTTCACTCATCCTTAATACATTGTTTAAATATACAGTAAAAGCAATATTCATAGAGTGGTATAAATATCATACCCCTAAATTACAACAGTTTTATTTAAATACTTTCATCTTCTATAGTACTCATGAAGATTTCAATGTTTCCACAACTTGAGATTTAAACAGACCAAGAGAAATACTCTGAGATGGATGATACAAAAGCAAAGTACAAGAGACATAAGTGCATTTTTTTTAATCTTTTTTTTTTTCAAACATCATTGCTTTGCAACTTTTGAGGGGAACACTGGTGAACATATGGATCATTCTGAGGGGTAAAGATCTATGAAATACTTCTATTTATAAAAACCCTTTCTCCATCTCCATTGAGGAAGTTAGGGTGATGATAAGTATAGATGCTGGTGTCAGTAACAACAGACCACGTTCATCATTAGGGCAACAAGACTAAGAATTAAACTTCTCCACGTAGAATGAAACTACTGAGATTGTTAATTTGCTACACTCACACAGGTGAGTTAATCCAACACTCCATCAGAAAGCAATAAATTAACATATTATTAATCACCAGTCTCATTAATGAAAAGGATTCTCTGTTTTGATTTCCCAGAAATCTGACTTAGCTGGTATTTAAACAGTGTGCAGTTCACATTGGGCCTAGGGAGGGCTCTGAAAGGGGAAAGAAATCTTTATTTTTATCCCAAATAAGGGCTAAATAGTTGTGTGACTTAGCTTAGCTCAAAAATTAGAGAATAATTTGACTCTTCTTTTAAATATCTATCAAAAACAACCCCCAAATCCAGAAGGAATGTTTCCTTAAACATGAGAACTTCTAAAGCCTGTACTTCTGTTTGAAAAATTGTTAGAAGCATTTATCATTATGCATAAAGAAAGAACAAATTTCGTTGGGAAAGAAATATAAGAAAAGTAAAACTAAATGTATATCTCAAGATTTCATTTAGTTTGTACTACATATATTACTCCCATCATATTTATATGATGATTCAAATAACAATGCTAAAAGGAATATAAACAAACAAGCTTGGTTGAAACAAGGCATATGAAAATAACTTTTCTTTTGAGAGGAATGCATGGCATATCTAAACAAATAGTTTCAGTGGATGGAGAGCTTCCTGACATGAGAGATGGCAACAGATAGTCAATAACAGAAGGTAACACTGAGTCATAAACCAAAACTTTAGCTGAAAGCTTCAAAGACCCAAAGAATTACTAGTGAATAACCTTTAAATCCATTGACATGAGAAGAATTTTAAGTATTTTTCAAATGCAGACGTCTGTAGAATAATGAATTCAGTGAATGCTTGAATTTATTGAGAATTTTTTAAAGAAAACCCATCTCCTAATGTTAGTTCAACAGCAAAATTTTTTGAAATTCAATTGTTGTTAAGTGAAGCCCCCCTCCTCTGCTTTTTGTAATTGTGGGTGATCACTAGACACAACATTGTCCTGATGCGTGAGCCAGAACCCCAGATGCCTGCCCGGTTTCTATCCTTTCCAGTTTACTTTGACATCCTCAGTTCCTCTCATAGGAAATGAATATTAGCCTCTTCTGCATCCTGCCTCCTCAGTGACGGCCCATCTCAAAAGCTGTTGTCAGAAACCAGTCAATTCTCACCTGGCCCAGACACACCATTGAAATTTAATTCTACAGGTGTTTGGCAGATGAACTGAGAGAAGCCTCTGTAATTTCCATTTTCATTCTATAACCCCACCCCACCATTTGGTGCTTAAATCATTTTTCCCCTTCTTCTTGAATGTAACTGAACGTTAAGAGAGTTAATAAAGTGAGACCACATTGTAATTTCTGCTATTTGCTGAAATCCACCAAGCTGGTGTATTGTTTTCATCATTTTGTGACCTGTTCCACGTTCTGGCACTGGCCTCCCTATTTGACATGAGCTGTGGCATCATTCATGGAAGGATGAAGAGCTTGAGCAAAAGCTAATTCCTCGACCATTGCGTTATCTTGGGAGATTTAGTGGAGACCTCAGCCTGTGGGCTCCAGGGAAGTCAGAAAAAGGGGGGCAAATGTCACATTTTCATTCCTTTTATACAAGTTACCTTTGATTCAATTTCCTTACAAGCTTGCTGGCAATTCTAGAAGCAAATGGACTATTTGTTCCTCCATGAGAATTTTCAAAGCCACAGGGTAATGGTTTCAAAGACAGGAAGAAGGAATGATGAAATAACAATGCTATTACCCTTTCAAGGATAAAAACTACCAGCATATTTCAACTGGGTGGTCCAATTATTACAAATGAATATTTATTTTTTATTTGTTTGTTGGTAGTATGACTTATTCCGGAAAAGGTTTAAAGTCAGCTTCAAAAGAAACTTATAAAATACAGCAAGTTAGAAACATAAAAAACATATGGAAAAAAATTAAAGGAAAACTCAGGAGATGGAAAATGAGCGGGAGAAAGAAATTCATTAAATAAAATGTATGCTGTGTCCTTTGCTTTGTTAATGGTATGTCACAGATTACTGTTAACTAAGTAAATTAATAAATTCACAAGTAACAAAAGCACTGCTTATAGAAGGAGAATGTAGGATTGAAGAGCTGTAAAAGTTGTACTTGAAATGAAGACTGTAGCAGTCTTTGCAGGACAGATGTTGGTGTCACTAACAGATGGACTCATTTTACTCTGGAGGCAAACATGCATATGCCATGGCTGAGATGCTCTGTTGCACTTTTTAGCCCCCAAGTTCCTAAATATTAAAGCTAACCGGAAAAAATATAGCTTTATTGAGAGTTTATCTGTCAGGGACCATGGCATCAGATTTTCCACATGCACAAGTATTCATAATTTGCCTCTTGAGAGCTGATGTCATATTATTTCATGACAATGACAGATGAATTGTAGCACCACTTAATCACACGTGCAGTTTGGACCTAGTTCTTGTCACCTCAAGAATATTTCCTTGCACACCTATGGAAGACAATTCACCACCAAATTAAGCAGTAAGGGGAAAGTCCTCCCTTTCCCAAAAGAGCAGTCCTCCATGATTTTGGATGATTCACGGCTCTGCACTGTGAAGGTGGCACCTAGCAAACCAACTCACTAGTCACAGAACTGTTCTATTCAAGAATCCTGTGCATGACGGGTGTTCTGATATGGCAGGGCGATTTTTCAAAACCACTAGTGACTGCCTTTCACTTTCACCCCAAGAGGCAAAGCCTTGAGAGGAGGCTCCTCCCCCATTTCTGCTTTCTCTATTTGCCAACTGGACATGTACAAAACTGGACATTAAAAAGTTTAACTGGCTTTCAATGCCTCTTTGAGTCTTTTTTGCTACTCTATCCTTCACTGATCTCATGTACCATTTTTTACTGGCCAAAACATGGGCAGAATTTCAAGTTAATGCTAAAATTTTCATCTTAAGGTACAGGTGGCTTGTATAGGCCTTTTCCCTAGCACCAGTGCAGTGAGGTGGGTGGTGAAGCTCCAGTGAATATCGACATGCTTGATAAAGTCCTCAGAAACATAATGCTTCATTTCACAATGCAGAGGTGAGATTTTCAAAACTTCTTCAAGATTGGTTCCAGTCCAAAGTTAGAATATATCACAGAAGATGGCCAAATTCTCCCTACTGGGAAAGAAACACTGGGAGATTCCTCCAGAACCTCTCACTTCCATTCCAGAGGCTGCTTTCATGCATCAAGGGTCAGAATAAAAACCTATCTATGTCCTCTTTCACTTTTATCCAGATTCACTCATCTATCCCTGTATCCATAGAAGGAGAAATAACCTACATGACCCTACCATCATCAAAATACCAACAATAATAGCAGCAATCCCCATTTACAGAAGGCCTACTGATATACCTGGCACCATGCTATATGTTTTATCATGTTATTTCATTTGGGCTTCACAATGGCTTTATGAAACTGCTTTTATTAGCCTATTTTATTATAGAGGAGGAAACCAAATGTTAGACAAATGCAGTGATTTGTCCAAGATCACCCAACTAGCAAGCACTAAGTTTTTAAAAGTGTGAGGCTAATGAATCTGAGAAATGTAAATCAAAACCACAATGAGGTACCATCTCATGTGGTCAGAATGGCTGCCATCAAAAAGTCTACAAACAATAAATGCTGGAGAATGTGTGGAGAAAAGGGAACACTCTTACATTGCTGGTGGGAATCCAAACTAGTACAGCCACTATGGAGAACAGTGTGGAGATTCCTTAAAAAACTGGAAATAGAACTGCCATATGACTCAGCAATCCCATTGCTGGGCATACACACCAGGGAAACCAGAATTGAAAGAGACATGTGTACCCCAATGTTCATTGCAACACTGTTTACAATAGCTAGGACATGGAAGCAACCTAGATGTCCATCAGCAGATGAATGGATAAGAAAGTTGTGGTACATATACATAGTGTAATATTACTCAGCTATATAAGAGAGAACGCATTTGAGTCAGTTCTAATGAGATGGATGAAACGGGAGCCTATTATACAGAGTGAAGTATGTCAGAAAGAAAAACACCAAAACAGTATATTAACACATATATATGGAATTTAGAAAGATGGTAATGATGACCCCTTATGCAAAACAGCAAAAGAGACACAGATGTAATGAACAGACTTTTGGACTCTGGAAGAAGGCAAGGGTGGGATGATTTGAAAGAATAACATTGAAACATGTATATTACCATATGTGAAATAGATGACCGGTCCAAGTTCAATGCGTGAAGCAGGGCACTCAAAGCCGGTGCACTGGGACAACTCTGAGGGATGGGATGGGGAGGGAAGGGGGGGTGGTTCAGGGTGTGGGACACGTGTACACCCATGGCTGGTTCATGTTGATGTATGGAAAACACCACAGTATTACAAAGTAATTAGCCTCCAATTAAAAGAAATAAAAAACATTTTTAATAAAATAAATGTGTGCAGCTAATGAAATTTTCTTTCAACTCCTTGGAGAAATATACCATAGAAATAACAAATTACTAGAGACCTATGAAAAATCTTCTGCACTATTTATAGACCAACCATGAAGTTATTAGGAAATATAATTAATGAAGCATAGGAGGCCACATGGACAATGCTAAATTTGCCTCCAGTACTGACAGGCTGAATAGCCTGGTGGCGAAGAATTGTTGTTTTTGAACTGTTGGGTTGGAGAACACTCTTGAGAGTCCCTTCGACTGCAAGGAGATTCAGCCAGTCCATTCTGAAGGAGATCAGCCCTGGGATTTCTTTGGAAGGAATGATGCTAAAGCTAAAACTTCAGTACTTGGGCCATCTCATGCGAAGAGTTGACTCATTGGAAAAGACTGATGCTAGGAGGGATTGGGGGCAGGAGGAGAAGGGGACAACAGAGGATGAGATGTCTGGATGGCACCACTGACTCTATGGACGTGAGTCTAAGTGAACTCTGGGAGTTGGTGATGCACAGGGAGACCTGGCGTGCTGCGATTCATGGGGTCACAAAGAATTGGACACGACTGTGCAACTGAACTGAACTGAACTGAACTAGGTTTGGGAGTCTGTTGCAAGTTGCTGGTTGTTAACCTACACAAATTAAACAATGGCCAACTGGTGTCAGTAACCTTCAGGTCTTCCTGGGAAGGTAGGACCCATGGGCAATAGTCCACAGTCACTCCTTCATTCATAATCCACTCAGATATTCAAACTAGCTCAAGCTGCCTGAAAATACTCTGCTTCAAGAAACTCAGCAAAAACTCTATCCAACTGAGAGCTTAGTAAAATGCCTACAACTAATCCATGGCCTGTGGGTTCTCTGGGAGCTAGTTTGGGAGGTCAAAGCTTACACACAAGGGAAAACAAAACATGTGCGAATGTAGATGAATCTTTCATCCCAAAGCAGTGCTGGAAAACTCATGTAAATATACAAATACACTGAGCTGTATTGTGAAAAGAGCCATTTGTTTTACTAAAACAAGTTGGTATGGTGCAAGATTTTTCTTGGCAACTAAACAGAACACAATGGAAAAATTTGTAAACAGTGAGGCTTTCTGGCAATTTCTTAAAAACTGAATGAACAATCTTTCCAAAAGGTAAAAAACTTCCTTTTCCTCAATCCCCCATGAGCTCCTACTCACATATAATCACTTTGACAGTCAAAGCAGACAAAGAAATGCAGCTCAATGACCAGCAGAACTTGTTAAATGGACCATTTGGTGGCTAGTAAGCTAACCTGCCAAATTTACAACTTGGGGAACTATAGAAGCCAAGCCATTCTAGCCAGAATGAGAGGTCTCTCAGTGATGGTCACATACTAGAGTTCAGGAGGTGAAGAAATCACTCCTCTTCCCAGAATTCCTCTTACGTGTATTCTTCGTCACTGTGACGAAGGTTCAACACAGGAATTGCTTTACTTCCCAAATGTTACTACAGAAACCAAATGTTCTTGCTTAAATACAGGTTTCATTGAAAAAGTGTTGGCTGAAGTTCAAAAATAGAGAGGAAAAAAGTTCTCCAAAGATAAGATACGTGATGTTAGCTTGAGAAATATCAGCCTAGTATGGTCATACCTCTCTCCCAAGCAGTTCCCAAACCAAATGGATGAAGTCTATAAGTCTGTCTTTAGCAAACTATACATCTTTTTCTTCTACTTGGTCATTCAAAAGCATTGAACACACACACACACACACACACACACACACACACAATTCTGGAGTCATTGTCTGAATCACTGAATCATGTCATTCTATAACATGCTCAAAAGGACGTTTACATTACATGTCTTAAAACTGCAAAGGACTGTGAGTAAATCTTGTCTTAATTTATATCCAAAATATCTTTAAATGAGAACTTTATACACTTTATTATACATAACTGCATAAAACTACACGTAAAAGATATGTATTAGGTTTTTCTATCCAACTCCAATTCTTCCTCCCTGAGGAACTGGTAATGACCTTTAATTACTTCAGGATTTCCCCCATCAAAGTTCATAGATGCCTCTTAAGTACTTAAAGTCTATCTGCCCTCAGCCAAGAAAATGATGTTAACAATTTGTTAACAACTTGTACATATATTTAATACTTTTCTGCATGCTCATATGCTCACAAATATATACATATATTACATATGTATGTGTATATACCTAATTTGATATTATATACTAAACTAGGTGTTGGGAATTTTCTTTGATTGTCAAGGATGAGGCTATATATGTACATACATATATATTCTTTCCCACTTAAAAATATATGGTGGAAATCTCTCCAAGATTAATTTAGCTCATTCCTTTTAATGGTTGTTTTAAAGGTCATAGTATTTGTTAAAATTCAATCAGCCATTTCTCTGTTGATGGGATTCATTTTCTGTCTTTTCTACTCAGAACAGTTCTACACAATTAGAAGTAAAGCACAATGGAGATATATATAAAAGTTTAATCTGTATAGCTACGAGTACACAAGTCTTACTCCAAATAGAACGCCAAAGAAGTATTATACATACACACTCTCTATTCTTTGTCCCTGTCAACCCCATATCACCACATAAACTGTGCGGTAGTTCCCAGCTGGTCTCTCTGTTTCTACTCTTGTGCTTATACATTCCAGTCTTCACACAGCAGTGGATGAACTGTGAAAATAATAAATCATCTCCTTGCTCAGGACCTTCCAACATCTTCCATTCACACAAAGACCAGAATCCACAGCCAGCCAAGTCCTATGTGGTCTGGTCCTTGGCCATCCTCCCCACTTCGTCACTTGACACCCTCTCCACACTCACCCCACTAACCAAATTTCCTTTCTTATTGTTCCTTAACTGCACCAAGAACTTCCCAACTACCATCTTTGCACCTGCTGTTCAATATGCCTGAAACCTCTTCCCCAGAAGTCCTTCACTTTATTCATCCTCTGCTTAAATATCCTCTTCTCATAGAAGTCTTTCCTAATTGTCTTATTTGAAATAACCACTTACTTTGCTATTTTTCTCTTTGAATCTCTGATCACTTCCTGACATTACATGGCATAATTCTATAATTATTTCTTTTTCCTCCATTAGAATGCATGTTCCGTGCCTTGTCCGCCACAGTATCCCTAAACCTTAAAACACTGCATAGCATGTAGTAGGTGCTAAGTTATTTCTGTTACATAAATGAATGAACATATCAGTGAATGAAAAGAACTAAAAAGGTAACAGAAAGTGATAGATACAACACCTGTAGACTTGAGTCTTTTAGGAGAGTCATACTTGGAGGAATTTTACCTGAATTGGCTCCAGCATATGCGTCATCTTGCATTAGTACTTTATGCTACTAAATCTTCTCCACAAGACTAGACAGTTAAAGTTTTCTATGAAAGTAGGCAATTATGTAATGGCCTGAAGGATTCATTATGTCATTTGTACTATTGCACACAGTTGCCTGAGTTTCCATTTAATTTCACTCTTTGTCGTCTCCCCAAGCATGAATGAATTGCAGAGTTCTTCATGAAAACAAATGACAATGCTGGAGAGAAAAATATCCCTACACATGAGGGGTGCTCTGTTTCACTTTGGGGAGTTATATGTTAAGGAATAACGGGAAATGCTGTGCTGTATTATTATTTTCCTTTGAGTCCAATATAATTCAAAAGACGGGCATTCTCATTATCTATTTCAAATATTCATAATTCAAATCATTGTATATGGATCTGAATTTCAGTAAAAAGAGCACCTTAACTAGTATGGGACAAGCATCCCATGAACAGGGAAGAGGTTGAGGATTCTATTAGGCAGAATATGAGTAGACAGGATTTAGTCCTAACTATTTTTAATGGAACGATCTATCTGCTGACTTGTCATGATTTTACCATTGTTCTGCTCCCAGGGCTTTCCTTCAGAGGCAGCAAATTTAGCTGATTGCCTCCACCACAAGCTTTGTGGGATTCTATTTCTTAAACCGGACAGACTAAGAAAAATTTCTCAATGGATGGAAGGAGGTAGATTTACCAGATGGTGGAGAGACACAGAATTCATATGAAAACAATCAGTCTGTGAATTCCTCTACCATTATTACCATGGCAAGTGGAGCAGAGTCATGCCCTTCCTGGCTTAGGCTTTCTCATTTTGTCCCTACCCCTACTTGAAGGCATCTTTGATGTTGATTTTGACTTCATCTGAAACAAAAGTTCCCTGGTGTCTCAGTGGTAAAGAATCTGCCTGCAGTGCAGGAGACCTGAGTTTGGTCCTTGGGTTGGGAAGATCCCCGAAGAAGGGATGGCAACACACTCCAGTATTCTTGCCTAGAGAATTCTATGGACAGAGGAGCCTGGTGGGCTGCAGTCCCAGGGGTCGCAAAGAGTTAGACATAACCGAGCGACTAACACTCACTCAAGTACCATACAAGTGTTAGTTTTGGGCTTTCCTGGTGGCTCAGCTGGTAAAGAATCTACCTGCAATGCAAGAGACCTGGGTTCAATCCCTGGGTTGGGAAAAATCCCCTGGAGAAGGAAACGGCTACCCACTCCAGTATTCTGGCCTGGAGAATTCCATGGACTGTATAGCCCATGGGGTCAGGGGAAGATCCAAATTCAGTTATTCGGCTGAAACAAGATGCTGAAAAGACAGTAGAGTGGAGTACATTCTTTTCATTTTTAATTCATCAAAGAGTTATATAGCTTGCTTACTGTCAGACATTAAGAGTTTAAAATATTTTCTGATTTTATCTTCATGTCAACAGCGTTACATCAGAGCTGCTCACTGATTGATTTGTTAACTGATTTGTCCATGTCGCATAGCCAGAGACCAGCTGACCCAGGGTTTGATCCTTTCGGAGTGACTCCAAGGTCCACACTTACAACTAGAAAATATGCTGCCCTTATGCCTCTTCCCTCTGACAGTATGGGGAGAGCAAAATCTTATCACAACCTTTCTTTTTAACTAAAAAAGTTATTTGCAAACTGTCAATTTAAAATAGAACAGCAACAAAGTGGAACTACTATTTCTGTTTTAAAATGTGTCTACCACTTTAGCAAAACCTAGCTTGAGGAGGAACCTTTTTACTTGAAGAAAAAACAAGTAAAATATGCTTAATGTCCTGGATTTAGGTTACACCACAACTACTTGCCAACAATAATTGCACTTGCATTGATAATTTAAAAACCTGTTCCAGAAAGTGGTTCTCTTTCACAGGAACAGCCATTTATAAGTCTTGTAATCTGTGGCTAATTCCTATAGGATTTCATTTATCCCCATTTGTACAAACAAAATTAGGCTAGGTTTGTTTTGTATATACATTTGATTGTATGTAATTAAGAATATATGAGCTCAGTACTCCTACTATATCCAATATTACTTTATAGCAAATTTTAAGAGTGTTCTATGCTGTGAGGAATTTGTCTCATGCAATATAAGATGAAGCAGAAATTGAAAATGAGATTATGTAGTTTGAGAGAGGAAAATGTTAATGAGAAACTGATTATAAAATAGATAAACTAACAATGATGAGTTAAAGAATACCTTACCACAAGCTTGCATTTTATAGTTCCTCTCATCCCACAATCTGAGATCTCAGATAAGACCTACTCCATTAGTTCCAAAAAAGAAAATTTGGTTACATATTAATTGGTGGATGGTTTAAAGCATTGTAGCTAATTTAGTAAGGAGTAAGGACTCAGGTTTTCCACTGATATACAAAGTCAATAGCAAGTAGTTCCTGTCTTATCGAAACAGCAATAATCCAAAGCATACTTATTAGAAGAAATATCCCCAAAATCTACTGGAGAAAAATTATAAAATTCTTTGAAACAAAAGCAGAAAAAATGGAAGGATATATCACGTTCTTGAAGAGAACTCTATATCATATAAATATCATCTCTCCTTACATTTAAAGTATGTATTAGTCATTCAGTCATGTCTGACAGTTGTGACCCCATGGGCCACACTCCTCTGTCCATGGAATTCTCCAGACAAGAATACTGGAGTGAGTAGCCATTCCCTTTTCCAAGGGATCTTCCTGACTCAGGGATAGAACCTGGGTCTCCTGCATTGCAGGTGGATTCTTCACCATATGAGCCACCAGGGAAGTTCCATTTATAAATTAACAAAATCTAAATAAAAATAGCTCTGCGAATTTTTTTCAAAAACTAGTTTCAAATGTTAGTTATAAAGTCTGGAAAAAGAGATAAGCAATAAGAGTAAGCAAAAAGAGAGAAAGCATTAAAGAGAGAAATGTGAAGGAGTGGTCTTACAGACATTTAATATATTTTAAAGCCCCTATAATTAAAATTGTATGATATTAACTCATTAATAGACAAACCAATGAAACAGAAAATCTAGAAATAAACCAAAGTACATATAGAAACTTAATTTGTGATAAACACAACACCACAAACAATTGGGGGAAATGAGATCTTAATAAGTGGTTTGGAGACAAGAGTTATATGGAGAAGGCAATGGCACCCCACTCCAGTACTCTTGCCTGGAAAATCCCATGGACAGAGGAGCCTGGTAGGCTGCAGTCCATGAGGTCGCTAGGAGTCGGACACGACTGAATGACTTCACTTTCACTTTTCACTTTCATGCATTGGAGAAGGAAATGGCAACCCACTCCAGTGTTCTTGCCTGGAGAATCCCAGGGACGGGGGAGCCTGGTGGGCTGCCGTCTCTGGGGTCGCACAGAGTTGGACACGACTGAAGTGACTTAGCAGCAGCAGCAGCAGCAGCAGAGAGTCATATGGTGGGAAGGGAGGAGAAAAAGAACATATTCAGCTTTCATATCAAGTGAATTAGTGATCTAAATGTACAAAAAGAACACAAAATTACTAGACACAAGCATCACCAGATTTCTGAACGACCTGAGTAAGAAAATTTTTCCTAACCAGGACTCAAAACTCAGAAGCAGTAAGGGCAAATGCTGATATATTTGTCTACATTTTGCAAATTTAATAATAATAATTTCATAAGACAAAAAAGTTCATAAGCAAGGTAAAAACACAAATGACAAACTGCGAAGATTATCTGAAATTTGTATCTCCGACAAGAGATTAACACCTTTTATAGAAAAAGATGACAGCCATCAAATTAGGTTAGATTTTGCTGTAGTAATGAACAACCTGAAACATTTCAATGGCATAAAACAACATTATTTCCTGCTTACGCTATATGTCCTTTATTAGTCAGCAGCGCGCTCTATAGTCATGTTGCTTCAGGGACCCTAACTAATGGAGGCTTCATCTCCAACACGCTTCCACAGCAGCAGCGACAGAGGGAAAAGGGCATGCCTGACCATGGGCTGGTTCTTTAAGCATCTGCAGAGAAAGTACTTCAGTTCTTGTTTTATTGGCCAGAGCAAGTCTCATGGAGATGCTGGAGTATATGGGTGGAAGTATCAACCTTTGTGAACAGTGATAACTAACCCTACAAAGAAGTTCTAGCCAAGAAAAAAAAAATAAGACATAGAACTCTGTATGATCAATAGATAAGCTTCCAGGAGGGTTTTCAAATGTGGCACTATTCAACACCTCAGTCAGATAACATTTCACTGTCAGAGTGCTGCCTCATAGATCAGGAGATGGTTAGCAACACATCTGGCATCTATCCATGAGATGCCAGCAGCACAGCCCTCCACTTGTGACAACCAAAAATGTCTCCGGATAGTTCAAATGTCCCCTGGGGGACAAAGTCACCTCCAGTTGGGAAACAATGCTTTATAGGAGTTCTATATTCACTATAGATCCAGCCGTTATTTAAAGAAAGTCAATTCCATGCTAAACCTAACAATGAAAGTGAGGCATTTCCAAATTTTTGCAAAAGTGGATTTTTTTTTATATGATAGGAAGAATTCTAACAGTTTATCATTATACCAGAAATGGGCAAGCCTATGTATTCTCAATACTGTACACTTCCTTTTGGAATATACCAAGAAATGCATTTGGAGTTATCTTTGTTTTTCTATCTTTGTAAATTTCGATTCTGGAATTGGGTTTGACGGTGTGAAGCATTACTCACAAGAGGTCACAACTCCTTCCTAAAGGATTTTGAGGCTGAGGAACACATATTTAATCTCCTCTTTATGCCTTGGTTGTAGTTCCTCTCTCCAAGTTGTAGTTCCTTTCTCCAGTCTACAGCCATACCACCCTGAACGCGCCCGATCTCGTCTGATCNCGATTCTGGAATTGGGTTTGACGGTGTGAAGCATTACTCACAAGAGGTCACAACTCCTTCCTAAAGGATTTTGAGGCTGAGGAACACATATTTAATCTCCTCTTTATGCCTTGGTTGTAGTTCCTCTCTCCAAGTTGTAGTTCCTTTCTCCAGTCTACAGCCATACCACCCTGAACGCGCCCGATCTCGTCTGATCTAGTTCCTCTCTCCAAAAGAGAAGTTTTTTGTTTTAGTTGGTGCTCTGAATCTCAGTACTCTTTACTCTGGATTGTCAAATTTTGATAAAACATGTGCCATTTTCTTTGGTAAGAGAAAGGTCTTCACGTCTGCCAGAACACAATTTATATACTGGCTCCATTAAAATTTTGGAAAACTTAAAAAAAAATGAAAATGAAATGAATGCAAATGACCCTTAAACATATGAATATCTGCTCAACCTCACCCATCATAAGAGAAATATAAATCAACCCTATAATACACCATTTACCACTCATAAGATTGGATAAAACCTAGAAGTTCATCAACATCACCTCTTCACGAAGATACAGAGGAAATCCCAAAATGTTTTAAATGGAAAATACAAGGTACAGAAAAGTGTTTAGAGTATGCCATTTTTACCCATTATTAATCATTATAAAAGAAGGGGATAGAAGTGTGCATTTATATTTATTAAATTTTTGAAAAGGAACTATGAGAACAAACTAGACTAAAAGTATGCTTACCTACAGGTGAAGGGAGGAAATGGGGCAAGGGGATAGGCAGGAAAGCCAGACAGCTACACATTCCTTGTTTGACAGTTTTGATTTGTACATATTTTGCATAATCTATAAAAAATTTTAAGCAATTCTCACATTTCAAAATAAATAAGTGTAACAATATAAAGTTGATGGCATAACCACATAGAGAAGTTATTTCAAATATTTTAAAGCATAGCATGTGTATGTCAATAATGCATTATATTCTAAGTCACAAAGAACCCCAAGAAAATCTTAAGTTACATTTAAATGTCTTACTGTTAGTAGTGATAATATCACTGTTATTTTGAAATTGTGTGTAACTCTAATATTGTATCTATTTGGATAAAGAAAATAAATAATGTCATTAGAAATCAAGATTCAAAATGTAAAAGGAAAGTAGTATAAAACCAAAATGATGAACTCATGATTTAAGAGGTAGCTCTGACTATGGAAAGAGTCTGGGAATGATGACAGCTCAGTAGGAGTAAGCACACCTAACAACCATATCTCTAAAGACCACTTTCTAGCTGGGCAGGTAATATAGTGGGTTGGCCCAAAAACTCATTCGAGTTTTTCATACCATCTTATGGAAAAATCGAAACAAATTTTTTGGCCAACTCAATGTAAAATGAGCCTGAGAACCTGTTATACAGAAATCAACAAAGCTGTCAGAGACCACCAGAGCCATGCCACAAGGATATAGAAACTGACTTGAATGAGCCCACTGGCTAAAGAAGGCTGTTACAGAACCAAGAAAACTTTAGCATCAAAGAAAGTAAAACATCAAATCTATAAAAATCTATTCATTTATCAATATTGGAAAAAATAAACCTACAACAACCACCTCCTTGGTCACCATTGACCTAGGATATCAATTTGTTATTCTGAAATAATAAACTGATAATAAAGGGAACTAATTATTTCCCTGTCTGTTCTACACAAACTCTTCTTGAAGGCAACCAAATTATTGATGAGGGAACGAATTTCAACCCTAATGTGGAAGGAATAACAGAGCTGTGAAATCATTGTTAATTGCTGCTAGAACTGTGAGGTTGTTGGAAATCTTTCAAATAGGAATCTGGCTGAAAATACCTGGACCTACCAACCAGGTTTAACACCATTAAGTGTGAGACAACTTAGTTTATATGCCTCCTGATATAAGGCACAGCACCTCCTTTGAAGTACTCTCAAAAAAAATTTAATGGAGTATAATTGCCTCTAAATGTAACAACCAATTTACAGGCAGTATGTGAGATAAAGGGACAAACTGATATCACAAACATGCAATCAGTCAAGACCAGAGTGAGAGACATACCACAGCACCAATGATGGTTTCTTTAACAAATTAATGAATTAAGGAAAAAGGGGATGGAGGGACAGAGAACCTATTACAGACAGAAGTTTGAAGAACTATTTCAACTAAATTTAAATGTAGGCTTTATTTAAATCTTGCTTCATAAGCCAACTGGAAAAGCCACTTCTGAAAAAACTTGGGAAATTTTTAAATGGCTTTAAGCTTTAGATTACACAAGGAATCAGTGTTATTTTTTATTAGGTATAACAACAGTATTGTTATTATATCTTTAAGCCCTTATCTTTTAGCAATACCTCATGGGAAATAGATGGGGAAACAGTGGAAACAGTGTCAGACTTTATTTTTTTCGGCTCCAAAATCACTGCAGATGGTGACTGCAGCCATAAAATTAAAAGACGCTTACTCCTTGGAAGAAAAGTTATGACCAACCTAGATAGCATATTCAAAAGCAGAGACATTACTTNATTCTGTACTCCAAGGCCAAATTTGCCTGTTACTCCAGGTGTTTCCTGACTTCCTACTTTTGCATTCCATTCCCCTAAAATGAAAAGGACATCTTTTGGGGGTGTTAGTTCTAAAAGGTTTTGTAGGTAGGCCTTCATAGAACTGCTCAACTTCCAAGAGGGCTAATGCCACACCCAAGGCTGCTGCACCAGAGCCCCGCCCCTGTGGCAGTTCTCTGCTAACCCATACCTTCACAGGAGATGCTCAAGCACAAGCACCATTCTGTCTCAGTCTCTGTGGGGTCCCTGAGTCCTGGTGCACAAAGGTTTGCTTGAGCCCTCTTAGGCAGATTTGATTCTAACATGAATTTCCCCCTCCTACCATCCTGGAGACCAGTCTTGGGTGTTCATTGGAAGGACTGATGCTGAGGCTAAAACTTCAGTACTTTGGCCACCTCATTCTAAGAGTTGACTCATTGGAAAAGACTCATGCTGGGAAGGATTGAGGGCAGGAGGAGAAGGGGACGACAGAGGATGAGATGGCTGGACAGCATCATCAACTCAACACACATGAGTTTGGGTGANAAGGACTGATGCTGAGGCTAAAACTTCAGTACTTTGGCCACCTCATTCTAAGAGTTGACTCATTGGAAAAGACTCATGCTGGGAAGGATTGAGGGCAGGAGGAGAAGGGGACGACAGAGGATGAGATGGCTGGACAGCATCATCAACTCAACACACATGAGTTTGGGTGAACTCTGGGAGTTGGTGATGGACAGGGAGGCCTGGTGTGCTGCGGTTCACAGGGTTGCAGAGTCGGACACCACTGAGTGACTGAACTGAACCGAACCGTCTTGCTGGGGCTTCTCCTTTGCCCTTGGATGTGAGTTATCTCCTCATAGCTGCTCCAGTGCCTACTGTCTTACTGGGATTTCTCTAACCTTGGACTTGGGGTATCTCCTTATGGTTAGTCCAGCAAAGCACAGCCTCTGCTCCTTACCTTGGATGTGGGGTATCTCCTCTCCGCCACTCCAGTGCCGCGCAGCAGCTGAGCAGCACTCCTATCTCTGGTCCCATCACTTCATAGCAAATAGATGGGGAGACAGTACAAACAGTGACAGGCTTTATTTGGGGGGGCTCCAAAATCACTGCAGATGGTGACTGCAACCATGAAATTAAAAGACGCTTGCTCCTTGGAAGAAAAGTTATGACCAACCTAGACAGCATATTAAAAAGCAGAGGCATTATCTTGCCAATAAAGGTCCATCTAGTCAAAGCTATAGTTTTTTCAGTAGTCACGTGTGGATGTGAGAGTTGGACCAGAAAGAAATCTGAGCACCAAAGAATTGATGGTTTTGAACTGTGGTGTTGGGGAAGAATCTTGAGGGTCTCTTGGACTGCAAGTAAATCCAGCCAGTCCATTCTAAAGGAAATCAGTCCTGATTATTCATTGGAAGGACTGATGCTGAAGCTGAAACTCCAGTACTGTATCCACCTGATGCAAAGAACTGATTCCTTGAAAAAGACCCTGATGCTGGGAAAGATTGAAGACAGGAGGAGAAGGGGACAACAGAGGATGAGATGGCTGGATGGCATCACCGACTCGATGGACATGAGTTTGAGTAAGGTCCAGGAGTTGGTGATGGACAGGGAGGCCTGTTGTCCTGCAGCCCATGGGGTCGCAAAGAATCAGACATGACTGAGCGACTGAACTGAACTGAACTAACTGTTTACAAGTAACATATTGAAAACTGAAAGGCATAGAAAAGTTGAAAGTAAAATGGTGAAAAAAAGATGCACCGTGCAAAAACTAAAGAGGAAATCAAGAGCCAAATTTCAAAGAACTTTACATGACATGCTAAGGTCTCTGGATTTAACCACTGTGATGGGTTGGCAGTAAGAGGTACAGTCTAGTTCTTAAGAAAGCGGTTGATGGGTGAGAAGTACAGTCAGGGTGACTGCTGGATAACAAAGAGTACTCAAATTGAGATAATAATTTAAATTTTTAACGAAAAGAATACAGCCCATTCAACTCTGAGGTGGCTGAAGTTTATTTTTTGTTGTTGTTGTTCAAGTGAAGCCCATTAATTGCTCACACTATCTAGCTAACAGAAGGTGGCACTGTGTTAATTCACTTGGTGACAATTCACCAAGTCCAGGGTCTTTTCGTTTGTCCAGAACACTCTCCCAACAGTGTTCCAGAGTTTATCAGACTCAGTGAAATTTATTCTGATAAAGTGTACCAAATCTTGCTTTATAAGACCAACATGCTGATTCATTAATATATAATGAAGGAAAAAAAAAGAACTTATAGATCAGGTTGACTGGCCTATTCTTTTCCTGTACCAGAAGCTGTCTCAGAAGCTGACCTCATGAACATGAAATTTATATGGTTTTTCTCCACTCCCTTTCTTCACTCCAGATCCACTTTCTGCCCTTCTGTCCTTGGCACTATATCCAGAGAGGCTAGCCTCTATGGCCTGGCACACATACCCCAACTCTCCTAGCCAGAGGCTTCTATTTGGATTCTGCTATTAAAACACCTTAAAATTCAACATTCAAAAAAACTAAGATCATGGTATCCAGTCCCATCACTTCATGGCAAATGGATGGGAAAACAATGGAAACAGTGACAGACTTTATTTTCTTTGACTCCAAAATCCCTGCAGATGGTGACTGCAGCCATGAAATTAAGACACTTGCTCCTTAGAAGAAAAGTTATGACCAACCTAGGCAGCATATTAAAAAGCAGAGATATTACTTTGCTCTGACAAAGGTCCATCTAGTCAAAGCTATGGTTTTTCCAGTAGTCATGTATGGATGTGAGAGTTTGACTATAAAGAAAGCTGAGCACTGAAGAATTGATGCCTTTGAACTGTGGTGTTGGAGAAGACTCTTGAGAGTCCCTTGGACTGCAAGGAGATCAAACCAGTCCATCCTAAAGGAAATCAGTCCTGAATACCCATTGGATGCTGAAGCTGAAACCCCAATACTTTGGCCACCTGATGCCTGACTCTCTGGAAAAGACCCTGATGCTGGGAAAGATTGAAGACAGGAGGAGAAGGGGATGACAGAAGATCAGATAGTTGGATGGCATCACTGACTCGATGGACATGAGTTTGAGTAAGCTCCGGGAGCTGGTGATAGACAGGGAAGCCTGGTGTGCTGCAGTCCATGGGGTTGCAAAGAGTCAGACACAACTGAGTGACTGAACTGAACTGATTAAAGCACCAGCAGGAAATTCAAGAGAGGGAAAAGAGATGGATGGGATATTTTTCCCTTGTTCCCTCTTTGCCTGATTCCATTTCTCTGGCAGGAGCCTCATCCCTCGAGACCACAGCTGCCACTGGGAATCTCATCATCTGTGGTCCAGCTCTACTCTCACCAGGCTCTGACCTGAAAACACCACCTCCTCCAGGAAGATAATAATTTCCAGTTGTTCTAGTCTCTGTGGGCCACCTCAGTATCCAAGGTCTGTTCTCTCAAACTTCCCACACCTCTGTGTCTTCATCAGAATTATCTGGGCTGAATTGCACTTCCTGTCATTGGAATGATTATTTCAGATGGAATAGTGTTTCAGAAACACCAAGCATTTTCATATTCTACTTGGGGTGGCCTATCACCTCAATTTAAGCAGAACTGAGGTGGGATTCAGAACTTTCTGTTTTCTGGTCAGGGTAAGAGACCCTAATCCTAGACCTGACTTCACCATTTCTGCTTACCTATATGATGATTTATTTAATGTTCTCTTGAAACAGGTTCATTTTGTTTTCTTGTTACTTTTAAACTTTCAATTACTGCCCAAAATAGAAAACTAACATCTTTTGCCTTTGGTTAATTCAAGAAAATATAAAAATAAAAGTAAATGGAAACTAGGCAGTAATATTAAATTTAACTAGAAACTATTACTACTTGTGAAAGGATCTGAGCCTGAGGCCTGCTCTGTCTAGACTTAAAAGGAAGATTAGTGAGTATCAGGCATTAAAGACATACTAGCCCCCAAATTAAACTTTCTGCTTGCTGTATCAGAACATCTGGTAGGAACTTTAAGTGGATAACGTTCTCACTACAGAAGTCTGTGTTGTTTATGAATGTGAATGTATTACCTACACCACCTTGATTGTGCCTGATAGTATGCGCTCCATCTGCGAGAGACAGTAGTTTAAAGGATGGTCAGAAGCTTAATAAAATCAGGACTTCCAGGTGGTCTAGCAGTTAAGACTCTGCACCTCGAATGTAGGGGGTCAGGATTTGATATATGGTCAGGAACCAAGTTTCCACATGCCAAGCAACAACCCCCCCAAAAAAAAGTAGCTAACAGAATCAGGCTCTACTATTTTGACATCCCAATCTTCACGGTAGATATAATCAGCAGACTAACTGGATGCTACACTGGCCTGACAGGACCCATTTTACCCATCAGCAGTTGGTTCTGACTTTATTTCTATGATTCCAAGACCTATTCTAACGGACAAAGTTTTTTCTTTAAGTACAGTAATCTTTTTATAGGAAATAGTCAAATCTTTTAAACATCAGAACAATAACTTTGTAAATCTCTATTAGAGTATGTGTTTATCACATGTTTTAACTCTTTCAATGTAATCTTATTTCTTTCCTTTTTTGCATTTTTAAAAGGTCACATGCTGTTATATTCATGTTATATATATTTAGGTGTTATATTTACCTATAATTACAAAATACTTTGGCACCTTGTTGGAGGGGGTATACATACATGTGTGTCCAGTCATGCCCAACTCTGTGCAACCCCGTAAACTATCTCCCACCAGGCTCCTATGTCCATGGAATTTTCCAGACAAGAAATACTGGAATGGGTTGTCATTTCCTTCTCCAGGGGGAGTGGTAGATATATGAGCAGTCTGCCATCTGCTGAGTCGCTTCAGTCGTGTCCGACTCTGTGCGACCCCAGAGACGGCAGCCCACCAGGCTCCGTCATCCCTGGGATTCTCCAGGCAAGAACACTGGAGTGGGTTGCCATTTCCTTCTCCAATGCATGAAAGTGAAAAGTGAAAGTGAAGTCGCTCGGTGTGTCTGACCCTTAGCGACCCCATGGACTGCAGGCCCCCAGGCTCCTCCGTCCACGGGATTTTCCAGGCAAGAGTACTGGAGTGGGGTGCCATTGCCTTCTCCAATATGAGCAGTGGCCAGTCCTAATGTCATAGAAGACAGGACATTAGAGTTTATGCTATCAAGATGAAGATACCTTCTCTAGATGGAGAGTGGAAGCAAAGTTAATCTAAGCTGGAGGAAGGGCATGGGAAATAATAAGTAATTCTACCTACTTCATAGAGTTGTTATGATGATTAAATTATATCATACCCTTAGACCAGAGGTTCCCAACTCATAATTTTGCCCCTCTAAGGTTTCCCTGGAGGCTCAGATAGTAAAGAATCTGCCTACAGTGCTGGAGATCTGGGTTCAGTTCCTGGGTTGGGAAGATCCTCCGGAGAAAAGAATGACTACCCACTCCTCTATTCTTGCCTGGAAAATCCCATGGACAGAGGAGCCTGGTGGGCTATAGTCCACAGGATCACAAAGAATCAGACATGATCGAGCGACTTTCACTTCAGGGACATTTAATAATGTCTGGAGTTATTTTTATTGTCATGACTAGGGGTGGCTGCTACTGGCATCTAGTAGGTCAAGATCAGAGATGTTGCTTAATATTAATATCATACAATGCACAGGACCTACCACCACCACAAAAGCTTATTTGGACCAAAATGTGAAAGATGTCCAATGGCACCCCACTCCAATACTCTTGCTTGGAAAATCCCATGGACGGAGGAGCCTGGTAGGCTGTAGTCCATGGGGTCGCTAAGGGTCAGACACACCGAGCGACTTCACTTTCACTTTTCACTTTCATGCATTGGAGAAGGAAATGGCAGCCCACTCCAGTGTTCTTGCCTGGAGAATCCCAGGGATGGGGGAGCCTGGTGGGCTGCCGTCTATGGGGTTGCACAGAGTCAGACACGACTGAAGCGACTTAGCAGCAGCAGCAGTGAAAGATGTGGAAGTTGACAAACTGACTTATCCTAATGTCTGGCTTACAGTTGCATTCAATTAATGTTTTCCAAAAGAGGAGAAGGAAGAGCAAGAAGAGGGATGATGCTGTACAAAGGAGATGAGTTTACTGCAGCTGCTTTCTGTGACAGTGGCCAAGCCATCAGGACCTGGTGTCATCAAGTGTACTCCCTATTCCCAGCCTCCAGCTGCCTATCTACATGGACAATTGGTCATAGGTGACAAGATAAGAAGTACAGACCTGGTGGGCCCTGGAAGAGCAGTTAAGCACCAGACCACAATGAAGGTTTATAAAAACAGAGAGAGTAATCAAACCTCCCTTTAAACTCTAACATGGCTACCATCTCCTGTCTTGAGAACAAGTGTCTCCGGCCTGAGAACAATAAATGGCAAGACCCAATAACCAAGGTTGGCAGTTCATTTGGCCCACTAGCCTTGAAATAGTGAATCATTACAACTCAGATCCAGTGTACCAGACATGTTTTGAAAAGGGACCATAGGGCACTACTTAAACAATTTTAAACTATCTAAAATCTGGTGGGCCCAAAGACTTCTGTGTATGCATGCTCATTTTCTCAATCGTGTCCAACTCTCTGCAACCCCATGGACTGTAGCCTGACATTTCCCTCTGTCCAAGGGATTTTCCCAGCAAGAATACTGGATGGGTTGCCATTTCCTCCTCCAGGGAATCTTCGCAACCCAGGAAAAGAACCCACTTCTCCAGCACCCCCTGCAGTGCAGGCAGATTCTTTATCACTGAGCCACCTGCGATCCAAAGTATGCTGTGGCAAAGGTGAAAATGACTGAGGACAAAGAAAAGGGATCCCCTGATGAATATACAGCATCAATGATAGTGTAGTGTTTTTCAAACTAAGCTTCAGCTAACCACACTTTGGCAGAACAAAATACAGAAGTGAGACTCTGCCAACAAAGGCTGAGCCACAAACCAAAAAGCAATCTGCATGTATACATGATGTGGAAAGAGCTGCTTGTCAGATGTTGGCTTTTCTCAGCCACAGCCTCGCATGCGGTGGTATCATCTTCAAATGATGAAGGACAGTTTGATTCTTTAACTGCCCAGGCATGTGGGGAACTAACGAAGGATAATGCCCAGTGTTGACAAGTTAATGTCTCATCAGGGACAACCAATTAGGAAATGTGTCATTTAGGGAGCTTCCTATACTTCCAGAATCAACTCAAACAATGTCTTTGTCTGAACTGACATCTCAGCTAAATCCTGAGGCTCTGGAGTCAGACGGAATTGGGTTTGAATGCTAGCACCACTGTTCACTGACTGTGTAATCTAGGAAGAGCTATTCAGCATCTCCAAACACCAGTTTCATCAGCTCCAGAACAGAGACGATAATAACAACTACTTTGTGAAACTGCAGTGAGAAATCAATGTAATGTTGATACTTCAAGTAGATTTCTTACCACCACACCCCAGTACAGAATAACTCTTTGGTAAATACTGGATGCCTGTGGCTATTACATTAAGTTCATATATCATCTTCTACATTTGAGAGCAAAGGACACAGATCCTACAAACCATATCATGTTAATAACTGTGAATTGGGGCATAGGGGTCCACATAGACTGAAAATAGAACTGTAAACAAAAACTCTGACCCTTGAATTTGTTCATGATTCCTCCCAAAAGTGGACACAGCCTTTCTTCGATTATCTATTTGAATCTTCGTCGTTCCATGGTTTTTCTCACATCTGTATTGCCATTACTTTGAATAAATATATATATGCATATATATTTTTTAAATAATTTTTCCTTGTGTATTTTTCTCTCTTTTCTGTGATACTGGCCAACCATTGTGGCAAACTTCAGATACGTGTCGGCATCAGAGCCACCACTGGGGAAAGTTTGCTATTAGTCACAGCAAGCATCCAGTCTTGGAAAGTATAATAAGGAAGTAAAACCATCTTTTCCTAAAATTCAGAAGTTAAGCTATCCCGCACACCACATATTAGTATATAAATGCCTCTATTGAAGTTTAAACAACAGTTTGCTCCCTAAATAAGTAGTTTGATAAAATATAAGTCAGTTTCAGAAACACAGGCTTAGAGAATGAACTTATGGTTACCTGAGGGGAGGAACTGGGAAAGAGATAGTTAGGAAGGTTGAGATGGTCATGTACACACTGCTATGTTTAAAATAGATAACCAACAAGGACCTACTGTATAGCACAGGGAACTCTGCTCAATGTTATGTGGCATCCTGGATGAGAGGGAAGTTTAGGGGAGAATGGATACATGTATAGGTATGGCTGAGTCCCTTTGCTCGTCACCTGAAACCATCACAACATTACTAATCGGCTACACTCCAATACAAAGTAAAAAAAAAAAATATATATATATATATATATATGCCAGTTTCAAGGATACAGGCAGATTAGCAATAGGTTACAACACTGGAATGAAAGGAAGGAAAGAGTGTTAACTTAATTAAATTGGTATTTCCTTGGACTGTTTTGTGACTGGGAACTTATCAGTCTTCATTAGTAGGTGAAAAAATGATAAGAAATGTCATGAAAGTTAGCATTTTTTTTGAGAGCTTACTATGTCCCAGGTGCTGTTCTAAGATTTTTACATATATCAAGACATAGAAATCTTATGAGATGGAAACCGTGGCAGCCTAGTTTTGCAGGATGAAGGAAAGGAAAGTTAGAGAGGTAAAATGCCAAGATTACACAGCTAGTAAGTGGCAGATCTGGGGTTTAAACTCAAGCAGAATGAATCCAGACCCTTCCCTTTTAACTTCTACACTTTTATCTTCTAATGCCTCTAAACAAAAGTAAAGGAATATTACCTATTAGACACCATTTAAAATCTAGTCAACCATTCATTTCACAAAATAACATTATGAAATCAAATGATGCTTTCATAATATAACAATTTATGTGGCTTTGCTTCCTGCCAAAGATTAAAGTTGTATTTTAAAGACAGTAGGAGAATTTTTTTAGCTTCCTAGACTTGGATAGTTAGCCCACAAAATGTTCAGAATTTGGTCATTGCAGTGATCTTAATGGGTATTTTTTTTCTCCCAAGAACTTAACATTTTTACCAGAAATGAAGATGAGATTGTCTCCAAGTAGTCTAATAAATATAAAGGACGGTCTTAAATTTTTTTCTAATTTTTGAATTTCCTTATTCTATTTAATTCACCAATGTCCCTGTTTTCCCTTAAATGAATAAAGGAGGAACTCAATCTTTTTCTCGTTAGCTCATAAGCACCATCTAGTGACGAAACAGAACAATTACAGAATGATTCTTGGTGATCAAGATTTAATCTGTATTATGGATAACCAACAAGGACCTACTGTGTAGCACAGGGAACTCTGTGCAATGTTATGCAGCCTGGACGGGAGGGCAGTTTAAGGGAGAATGCATACATGTGTAGGTACAGCTGAGGCCCTTCGCTGTTCAACGGAAACTACCACAACATTGTCAATCTGCCATATCCCAATACAAAATAAACAGTCGGGGGGAAAAAAGATTTAATCTGTATAATAAAGCTTAAACCAGCACAATTTTATATCATTGTTCTCAAATAGAAGGAGATTGGTTAAATGCAAACATTATGGCTAAGGTTTAAAATATGTACTCCAAGCTTTGTTACTGTTTTAAGTTTTTCGAAATAAGAATTAGCTTGCTTTGTATTTCCAGCTCCATTGGCCTTTCTACTACTATTGACTATAAATCCTCAGGCTGCATTTTAAGTGGCACATTTTACTGTATCGATAACCCAGGTTGGTTTTTGGACTGTATTTTTCTCATATCAGCCCATGTTCTGCTTTTTCCTCCTTCATTTCATATCTCACACTGGAGTTTTTTAATACATTCACCCCAAAATTTATCAAAGACATCTCTGTCCTCACCAGTTCACAGACCAGTAGGTGCAGACTTCAGGGAGACAAAGTATTACAGTTATTATGATGGAATATAATGTAATGTAGAGTCACAACACTATAATTAATCAATTCTAATCAGAAGGGTCAGAAAAAACTGGCTACCATTTTGCAATTTCCTCAGAGGGCAAGAAACACATGTTATTCTACAGCAGAAGTTCTTTTAATCAACCTCTATTTAACCAATTCATCACATTAGCCAAGGCTCTCCATTACATCTATAAAATATATTGACTCACACCCACTGCACAGTGAATGCTTAGGGCTAGAAGGCTATCTAAACACTCATGAACATCTGTTCCTACCAGCTGAGTTGGATGCCTAACAAGAGGCAGCTGGATTTTGTTCCCAAATATGTTTATGCCAGTTTTAGTTGTAGTTACACAATATTAATTACACAACTTAAATAATTACTACATCAATCAAGTGTAAGTTCAAAAACTGGTATCAAATTAGGTAGGAGTGAAACAAATATAGAAGATTGAAGAGAAACCTAACAATCTAGAATTCTGCATTCAAATTGATTTGAAGATGTTTGTAGATTCTTGACCTAATTTTTTAAAAAATACTGGTAAACTTAATCAATGGCTGTTTTAAACAAGAAAGACAATTCACAGCATTCCTAGAATCTCAAACTCTAAAAGGAGGTAAGGATTCATAATCAAGACCCAGAGGGATGGTACGGGGAGGGAGGACGGAGGAGGGTTCAGGATGGGGAACACGTGTATACCTGTGGCAGATTCATGTTGATGTATGGCAAAACCAATACAATATTGAAAAGTAATTAACCTCCAATTAAAATAAATAAATTTATACTTTTTAAAAAAGAACAGTATTTCAAAAGTGGCACAGAGGTATAAGAATGGTGTCAAAGAAGGCAAAATATGACATGAGCTTAAAGAGAATAAACCAATAAACTAAGTTCTTTATATTTAGAGGAAAATGAAGCATGAGAAGCGAAAGTCTGAATCATGGGAGCTGATGCCAACAAGGAGCAGGGACAAAACCAATCTCCTCAAATACTATTCTCCTTTCTTCTGTGTAAAGTATATTGAGATTTAGCTGGAAAAGGTTAGAGAGAGGACTTTATAAAGAACCTCCTAACTTCTCTAAAACGTGCCCAGATGAGATTTGTTCATACTATTTCCAAGTATAAACATAGAACATGCCTTGAGATTTCTGACTCAGTTTTCAGCCATCTTCGAGGAATTAAGACAAGCAGGAATCATGCTGCAGGACAGATAATGGGCAAATGTATTCCTGACCTTCCAAAAATGGCAAGAAGTCAAAATTGAAAATGGACTAGGAATACACTAATCATCCTCAACAATATTCTAGAACAAATTATTAAAATCTCAGACTAGGAGCATCTAAAACAGGAACAGTGTTGCATGTGAATCATGATTAGTTCATAGGAAACAAACCCTACCAGAACTAATCCATTTCTGTTTTTATATGTTTATTGGGTTAGTCAGTTTCCTATTTCTGTATATTTTGGGAAGACATTTGACAAAGCTATTAAAGATATGCTTCTGGACAAAAAGTGAAGAAATGTGAGTTCAATAGATTTATTGCTGTTTGTATCTAAAATATCCTGATTAACAGATAAAAGTCAGCGTTGGAGAAGAGTGCAAAGCATGTGTTGTCCAGTTTCATCCTAAGCCCTACAAAATGAGGAAAATGTTTTTTTCTCAATGACCTCAGTACAAACATTGATGCCATACTTTCAGGGGACACAAAGTCAGAAGGAACAGTGTCAACCCTTTGAATGGCAGACTCAAATTCCTGATCCCCAAGGATAGAAAGTAGGCCCAAATAAGTCAAGTTTTTAAAAAAGAAACTATAGAGTATAAGTGGAAGAGAAATTAATCATCAACTGCCCTTGCAAGAAAAGAGCTAAGAATTTTAGTTAAGTTCAATACAATAAAAATAAGTGTCAAAGAAGTAATATGCTCATGGTGGTTGTGGTTTAGTCACTAAGTCATGCCTGACTCTTGCCACCCCATTGACCATATCATATCTCACCAGGCTCCTCTACCAACGGGATTTTCCAGGCAAGAATGTTGGAGTGGGTTACCATTTTCTTCTCCAGATCTTCCCCACCCAGGGATTGAACTCACATCTCTTGAATCTCCTACATTGCAGGCAGATTCTATACCATCGAGCCACCACATGACTGAAGTGACTTAGGATGCAGGCACTCTAAAAATGAGTGGTTGATCAATGGTGTCAAATGTTAGAGATGTCCAAGAAAATGAATTCTCAGATTTATGTTTGACGTTAAGGACTCATTGTTGACTTTCGAGATAAGATTGTCATTGTTGTCTAGTCGCTAAGTCATGTCTGACTCTTTTGAAGCCCCATAGACAGGAGCCCACCAGGCTCTTCTGTCAGTTAGGATAGGAACCAACAGCAAAGCTTTTTGAGGCCTGAAGAGAGTATGAGCTAAAGTAAACTATCCACTGGAGAGCCTGATCAGTAAAGGAAAGAAAATAGCATTTAAATCAGGAGATAAACTAGTAGTGGGTTAATTTCTCTTGCTTTAGAGAACTTTGTTAATTTTATGCAATTTCAAGTGAAAGCCAAAGTTATACTTAAAGCTAGGAAGCAATATGATTCGTGTTCTTAGATTATTATATAACTTCAGTTATGCTCTGACAGCTTTACATTTTAAATCTATTAGATGAACAAGCATATCAAAAAGACTAGCTCTGAAGTAATATAAAAGAACTAGAATACAGTTTAGCAGATTTATGGGCTAGTATAAAGAAAGAAGTTTAAACTATGGATGGAAAGACAGTTTTTTAAAAAATTTGATCAGCTCTACTGTAAAGAATCACCTCTGCAGGGAATCTGGACTATTCTCCAGGCAAGAACACTGGAGTGGGTTGCCCTTCCCTTCTCCAGGAGATTTTTCTGACGCAGGGGTTGAACCCAGGTCTCCTGCACTGCAGGCAGATTCTTTACCAACTGAGCCACCAAGAAAGCCCCAGCATGGAATAAAGAAGGTAAAAAGATGATGGAGAACCCAGATAATAACAAAAAAGAAGACCAGAAAGGACAAAGAATCTGCCCCCAACCAAACTGGATTACAGGCTTTATAACTTTCCGGTAAAAAAGGCATGGTAGTTAACACCGGAATCATGATGTGCTTTGGTAATCAAATTATTTGTGACCTGTTATATGGATATATATGCTTAAGTACACAGTAAGATCTACAGCTACACTATATAAAAAGAAAGAAAGGGAAAACCCAAGAGCAGCCTGCATTTAAAAACAAGCAAGTGCATACTGTAGGAGCAAAGCGCATGATCCTTCTCGTGGCACCACATCAAAATGACAGATTCTGTATTTCTAAAAGGTGAAGAAATCTTTTGGAAAAATTGACTCTGCCAAACACATGCATGAAGTTAAGCAAATGTCAAACTGGTACATTAAACTGTACTTCTTGCTTCTTTGTTTAGCATCCCAAGGAGTTCACAAATTACAAGTAGTTCCCAACTTACCAAGAAGTTGTTTTCTAAAAGTTAGTTGGCAAGTCAGTGCTATGACAGCATAGTACTGTGGTTCAGAGTAAAGCCAGATGGCCCAGGTTCAAATCCTGACTCCATTTAATTAATTGGACTCTGAGCTCCCATATCTGTACGATGCAATGCCTACTGAAAGGATTGCTCTGTTGTGATTAATGAATTATTACATTGAAAAGCTTTAGAATTATGTCTGGCACGTAGTCAGTATTCAATGAATATAAGTATTCTTGCCTGGAGAATCCCAGGAACAGAGGAGACTGGTGGGCTGCTGTCTATGGGGTCGCACAGGGTTGGACACGACTGAAGCAACTTACTGGCAGCAGCAGCAGCAGCAAGCTATTATTATAATTAGCACAGTTTTAGGAACAGGAACAGAGTTATTTAGTTCCTAGAACAGGAGGCTCATAGGGCTGTGGTTAAGGGAAAGGACAGGAGAGAAATACATCACCAGGATTTGGTAAATGCCAATACCTCTCCTATACCTATGCGTAAGAGGATACTTCTCTCTGGGCTACATCTCCCAAAGTGTTGATGTGCTTGGTCGCTCAGTCATGTCTGACTTTTTTGCAACCCCATGGACTGTTGCCAGTCCTTTGCCAGGCTCTCTGTCCATGGGATTCTCCAGGCAAGAATACTAGAGTGGGTTGCCATGCCCTCCTCCAGGGAATCTTCCCAACCCAGGGATCGAATCCAGGTCTCCCGCATTGCAGGCAGATTCTTTACCATCTGAGCAACCAGGGAAGCCCAAAGTGTTTAGTAGAATACATTTAAATTCCAAAGAACATGCAACACAAAAAATAAAGTGCTTAATTAAATTTAAAAATTCAGTGCTCAGATGATAATGGGAAATACTATTATATACCTCCTTCTTGGAGATTTACAGTGCATGTTACTAATAGCAGCCCTATGACTAAAAAGAGAAAAATATTGAATTTTGTTTAATCCAGCATTTCCTAAACTTTTATAACCACAGAACCTGTTTTTCTTTTACCTGTCATTACCATCACATTTTGGGAAATGTTTCTCCAGGTCAACTACTTCCCAAATAACCTAAACTGAAGAACAAAGAACAGTTACTCTTAAGGAAATAAAATTGGAGGCTTTTGATTCACAACTCTCAGAAAATTATAAAAATGCTATTCATAAGTGGAATATTGGCTAAATCATGATTGTGATTCTTGCTCAACTCATTCAAAGTCACAATACCCATGTTAAAATAAAATGTAGCGCTCCAACACTTCCTTTTTCTGCTCATATTAGTAAACCCACATTAACCATTCTTTCTGCTTAATTCTTACAGATTTTAAGGAAGATAAATCTGAGAACTGCAAAGTGTATTAAAGCATTATAGTTCTGACATTGTCGTGATCGTTTCACAGTACATACAAATATAGAACCATTATGTGATATACCTGAAAATAATACAATGTTATATGCAAATTATACCTCAGTTTTAAAAAAGCTTTAGAGTTCTTCCTTCATATATCCAAAATCATTTAATTATAAAAGCAAAGGAAGCTTTTAACTATTATTGCATGGAAAAATAGGAGCAATTTTTATGGCCGCCTAGTGATGTTTTTACAATGCATGCTAGTACTCATGCTAGCTATTAGTTTTCTTGCTTCTGAGAATATTTTTATCCATGAATTAGAATTTGAGTAAGGGAGCCCACATTGCTCTGGGTCTTAGTTTCCACACTGCACTCTTAGCTTTTATTTCCCCTCTTGAAACATCTCATAGAACTTTGAGAATGCCATGTGCCTGCACTGTCCCCTTATGCACAACAGTAATAAAACACCCAGTCCAGGCACAAAAGTTTAAAAAGTACAAAAGTAAGAGAAAATTGCATTGTTCAGAATCTCTCAGTTCATTCATTCATTCATTTAAGAAATATGTTTTGAATATGTTCCAGAAGTCAGAATAAATGCTAAATATTGTGGGCAAAAGAGACAAAATTTCTCCTTTTGGAGCTTACAATTCTAGGCAATATAAACATAATTACATATAAGAAAGTTGAATTGAGATTTCTCTGGAGATGGGATGTTTGCTTCTATTCAGTTCAGTTCAGTTCAGTCACTGTCATGTCCAACTCTTTGCAGCCCCAAGAACCGCAGCACGCCAGGTCTCCCTGTCCATCACCAACTCCTGGAGTTTACCCAAACTCATGTCCATTGAGTCAATGATGCAATCCAACCATCTCATACTCTGTTGTCCCCTTCTCCTCCTGCCTTCAATCTTTCCCAGCATCAGGGTCTTTTCAAATGAATCAGCTCTTCGCATCAAGTGGCCAAACTATCAGAGTTTCAGCTTCAACATCAGTCCTTCCTATGAACACCCAGGACTGATCTCCTTTAGGATGGATTGGTTGGATCTCCTTGCAGTCCAAGGGACTCTCAAGGCTCTTCTTCAACACCACAGTTCAAAAGCATCAATACTGTGGCACTCAGCTTTCTATATAGTCCAACTCTCACATCCATACATGACTATTGGAAAAACCACAGGCTTGACTAGACAGACCTTTGCTGGCAAAGTAATGTCTCTGCTATTTAATATGCTGTCTAGGTTGGTCATAACTTTCCTTTCAAGGAGTATTTTTTAATTTCATGGCTGCAGTCACCATACGCAGTGATTTTTGGAGCCCCCCCAAAAATATAAAATCTGCCACTATTTCCACTGTTTCCCCATCTATTTGCATGAAGTGATGGGACTAGTCACTTAGTTTCTGAATGTTGAGCTTGAAGTCAACTTTTTCACTCTCCTATTTCACTTTCATCGAAGTTCCTCTTCACTTTTTAGTTCCTCTTCACTTTCTGCCATAAGGGTGGTGTCATCTGCATATCTGGGGTTATTGATATTTCTCCTGGCAATCTTGATTCAAGTTTGTGCTTCATCCAGCTTCTGCTAAGTCGCCTCAGTCATGTCCGATTCTGTGCGACCCCATAGACAGCAGGCTACCAGGTTCTCGCATCCCTGGGATTCCCCAGGCAAGAACGCTGGAGTGGGTTGCCATTTCCTTCTCCAATGCATGAAAGTGAAAAGTGAAAGTGAAGTCACTCAGTCATGTCTGACTCTACGTGACCCCATGGACTGCAGGCCACCAGGCTCCTCCATCCATAGGATTTTCCAGGCAAGAGTACTGGAGTGGGGTGTCTGCATATAAGTTAAATAAGCAGGGTGGACAAATATACAGCGTTGACAAACTCCTTTTCCTATTTGGAAAGAGTCTGTTGTTCCATGTCCTGTTCCAACTGTTGCTTCCTGACCTGCACACAGGTTTCTCAAGAGGCAGGTCAGGTGGCCTGGTATTCCCATCTCTTTCAGAATTTTCCAGTTTATTGTGATCCACACAGTCAAAGGCTTTGGCATAGTCAATAAAGCAGAAATAGATGTTCTGCTGGAACTCTCTTGCTTTTTCCATGATCCAGAGAGTGTCGGCAANAGTAGCATATTGGGCACCTACTGACCTGGGGAGTTCCTCTTTCAGTATCCTATCTTTTTGCCTTTTCATTCTGTTATGCAGTTCTCAAGGCAAGAATACTGAAGTGGTTTGCTGTTCCCTTCTCCAGTGGACCACATTCTGTCAGATCTCTCCACCATGACCCGTCCATCTTGGATGGCCCCACATGGCATGGCTTAATTTCATGAGTTAGACAAGCTGTGGTCCATGTGATCAAATTGGCTAGTTGTCTGTGATTGTTGTTTCAGTTTGTCTGTCCTCTAATGCCCTCTCTCAGCACCTACCACCTTACTTGGGTTTCTCTTACCTGGACGAGGGGTATCTCTTCACGGCTGCTCCAGCAAAGCCCAGCCACTGGTCTTTACCTTGGATGTGGGGTAGCTTCTCTTGGCTTTCCTACAATTAGGGGTTCAGGGACACTTCCCTAAGTATGGGGAGGGAGGTGGGAGAGGGGTTCAGGATGGGGAACACGTGTACACCTGTGGTGGATTCATGTCGATTTATGGCAAAACCAATACAGTACTGTAAAGTAATTAGCCTCCAATGAAAATAAATAAATTTATATTAAAAAATAAAATAAAAGAGCTTTCAAAAAATAAAGAAAGAAAGTATTAATGGATTCAAGAGCCGGCGGAAGAGTCATAGTTAACTAGATGGCAAAACAGGAGTAAGCAAAAGTAAGCATGTGGGCAAGGTCCTCTGGCAAGCCAGGGCCAGTAAGCAGTCCCTCTCAGCCATTTCCTTGGAGAATAAACTGACAGACTGGCACCCCACTCCAGTACTCTTGCCTGGAGAATCCCATGGATGGAGAAGCCTGTTAGGCTGCACTCCATGGGGTTGCTAAGGGTCGGACACAACTGAGCGACTTCACTTTCACTTTTCACTTTCATGCATTGGAGAAGGAAATGGCAACCCACTCCAGTGTTCTTGCCTGAAGAATCCCAGGGACAGGAGAGCCTGGTGGGCTGCCGTCTGTGGGGTTGCACAGAGTCGGACACGACTGAAGTGACTTAGCAGCAGCAATTAGAAAGAAGATTGGTTGGTTGAGGAACATTTCGTTAAAACCACCAGGTAAAATCGTCTCACACATACTTGCCAGACTGTTTCAGGTATTTCCAATAAAATGCAAAATTTTGTATTAAAAAAAAATAAAAATAAACTAATAGACTAATCCTGACTCAATGGTGAATGACAGAAAATAAATGTTATGTGTCCAGGGATAGCTGCATGTTCATCATTGAAGATGGAAATTCTTAGCTTAAGGGAAAAAAATCATTATTTAAATAATGTTAAAGATTCAAGTACCAGGACAGACTGATAAGGAAGATATTCTGGGGTAAGCAGGGGTTCCAAGTGTCTCCCAGCTCTCGCTGCCTAGAAAAATGACCATCCGTGCTTCCACAGGACAAGAGGAAGTGGAGATAGCAGGAAGAAATAAGAAGGAATCTAAAAATGGACAGAGGGAAAACTATGTGAAGAAATAGGGAAAGAGAATCATACACATGCCAAGGAGAGAGGCCTGCAAAGGAAACAACATTTCTGACACCTTGCTTGATCTTGGACTTCTAGTCTTCAGAACTTTGAGTAAATAGATTTCTATTATTTATGTCGTCTACTCTGTGATACTTTGTTATGGCAGCCCAAGTAAACTTAGAAAGCATTGGTGCCTTAGAAGGCATTGGTGTTTCAGGCAACAAAGCATATTTATATAAAAAAGACATGAAAGAAAAAAAAGAAGGAATCTAAGGAAAGGATAAAAAAATAATAGAACTAAGTTAATCCATAGTTTAAGGGGGAAAAAAGGAGTCAAGTTTGCTATTAATGCTTTGTCATAGCTTGTTTCAGTCGTCCATTACTGTATAACCACCACCCCAAACAACAACCTGTTATTTCACAGAAATCTGTTTGTTAGGCATGCTGGCAAGGTCCATCTCTCAAGCTACCCCTCATGACTCAGCCCAGCTTCTTTATAACATGGCAACAGGCTTCCAAGTAGGAACTTTCCAAAAGATGAAACACTAGTGCACAGGCATTTATCAAGACTCTATCTGCAAGTCACTTGTTAATGCCCACTGCCCAAAGTGGAGTCAAAGAGCCAAAGAAGGATTGATCTCCACATGCAAAAATGAGTGCTCTTTGAATTTCTAAAAGTGGAGTCAGTCTTTCTCTGGATACGAGCATATACGATCTAAAAATATCTTTCTTCAAATGTTCAAACATCATCCCCACACATCTGCACTCTGACACAATGGCGATAGATGTTACAAGTGTTTTAAATCTCCCTTGGTGGTGTATCATGTCCTCTAGAAAAAGGAATCATTTCTTAGAAGAATCATTGAATCTACCACTCAATCTGCTTGTAAAAGGTGGTGAAATGTGTCACCTAATTTTAGTATGTTCGGAGAAATGGTTGCAGTCATTAAATGAGATGTTTTGATCATCATACCTTCAATGATTTATGTACGGAACATATTGTGAAAATCTTAGGAATATTATTTTTATTTTACTTTTGCTTGACAGCAGCATGAGGAAAGGGAGACAAGTCAGTATCAAAATTGACAAATGACTACTGAAAAGGAGTTAAAAAAAAAAAAAAAAAAAAGTGACTGTTTCAAATCATGACCTGAAGTCTCTTCCTCATGGTAACCTGGAAGATAACAGTCCTCTAGCACAAGCTTTATATAAAACATTGATAGCTATTAATTAAAAAGCTATATTGTATTCCAGATTTGAAGAGAATTACTTCCTTTTAATTCTCTTGATCCAGTTAATTTTCATATGCTTTCTTCTCCATTTTAAATACCTGCTCCTTCCTGTGTGCCTAGTCATCTCTGATTTATCTTTCAGAATACTTCTCTGCAAATGCTCCCCAGAACTTCCCACTCTTCCTCAGGCAACAGTAGTCATTCTCTTCTCTAAGCTCCGTCTATAACTTGCAAATCCTTTCAATTTTACATTTACACCAAACGATGCTCCTCTACGCATCTCATACTTCACAGCAAGGGACCATGTTATGTGTATCTGTTACCTGGCACAGCACCAAGTGCACAATAAATGATAAATGGTTAGGCTTTCCATTGCCACATGAGTACCTATTTTACAGACAAAAGATACCAAACTAAGTCAATGCTAGAGGAAACAGAATTCAGGACATTTCAAATACAAGCAATTTCTCACATCATCTTATAATCTGTAAAATGTCATTACTCCTATCATTAGCCCATTTTATGGTTTCTTTTACTTTGAATTGCAACTTCTTACTCCACCATCCCTTCCAAAAACCTCATGCCAATGAGCTCTGATTCTTCTCTCCTTTGACATCCCCTGGCTCCATATTTAGAATCAACAAGAACCACTGCTAGTTGACTTTCTCTCATCTCATGAAATGCTCCTTGGGTCTCTCTCTTCGCAGGGGAGTTTCCTCCCTCTATCATGTGAGTGAGTGGTCTCCAATGCTCCGCAGTGGCCACTGTACTCTTCTCAGCCTCTGTTCCACTGTGGCAAGCTCCTCTCATCCGGGGTACTTCAGGAACATTTTTTATGCTAAGCACTTCCCTATTGCCCCATTGTTCTATCTTGTAGTCTATTGCTAGTGGTAGCATGAAAATACTAAATCAAGGTAGTTTTATATAGCCATGATTTAATATCTTATGATTTAACATCTTCTTTGTTTTGCTCAGTTTCCTACAATTCCATGGGGGGGGGTGGAATATTATTCCAGAGAGCAAAAATCTTATGCATAAAATAGGAACCATGACATTTATTCAAACAACCAGGCACTCATGATTTAAGAAATAATATAGCTAAATGGCAGAAGATAAAGTTCTTGCTGTTCCATCTGCCACAGGGTAATTATGGGAAGATTGTGATGCCCTATTCTCCAATTTCTCCAGTTGAAAATTACAGTTAACAACATACACAGAAATTACTATTAAAAAAATATTTCATTGGTACAAAAAATTAGTTGGGCTAGAAACACTAATTTGTGTCCTTAAAAAAGATAATAATTATCAGAGGTGTGATTTGATCTTGCTTTGTTTCAGAGGTGCTCCAACTATCAATGCATCTATTAAACTTTTGACTATAGCTTTAACACCAAAGCACTGTTAATAAACTAACAGAAATTAGAGATAGTGCACTTTATATTCCACATAGCTGCTGCTGCTGCTAAGTCGCTTCAGTCATGCTCGACTCTGCGCGACCCCATAGACAGCAGCCCACCAGGCTCCCCCGTCCCTGGGATTCTCTAGGCAAGAATACTGGAGTAGGTTGCCATTTCCTTCTCCAATGCATGAAAGTGAAAAGTGAAAGTGAAGTCGCTCAGTTGTGTCCAACTCTTAGCGACCCCATGGAGTGCAGCCTAACAGGCTTCTCCATCCATGGGATTTTCCAGGCAAGAGTACTGGAGTGGGGTGCCATTGCCTTCTCCCAGTTTTTGACCTAGAAGACAAAAATTCACAGCAAAAACTTTGGCCTGACTGGTTTTCAGGTGGAAAGGTGTCAGAAGCCAAAGCAGGCAAGGAATTTCAGAAGGTGTGATCCTGGAAAGCAAAGCCCAGAAAACTAAAGCACCTGCTCCAAAAGTTCCTTTACCCTGCTCCTGAGTAGGAAGCATCCTCAGGACTCGGCTGCTCGTGTATGAGACAAAGAGAGAGAGTGAGCGGCAGGACAAACCCTGACTGGATAACCAGCAACTTTTGCAATGCTGTATAAAGACAGCAGGCAGTTGTTTCACATTTCTTCCTGTAAGAAGTTGGCTGCTTCTGGCTGAGATTTTAACTGTATCTTTAATAATTAAATAGTGTATAAGATAAAACTGCCCTCCTTCTGTCCTGCCCAGTAAAATATTTATTTAAGTGGCTTTGTGCTTAATGTACTGAAAAGCGATACACTCCAAAAATGAGGCATGACCAAAGTGATTCATTATGTGGAAAACAGTAACATCTTTTATAGTCACGCCACTAAAAACTGTTTAACCGGGTTCATCATTAAAATCCACCTTTGGTGCCACTTACACACACAGTATTCGGGGTGAGATGCACTGTGTGTGCTCGTGTGCACGAGTGTGGGTGTTCAGGTGCTTGGTCGTGCCCACCTCTTTGCGACCCCATGGACTGTAGCACTCCAGGTTCCTATGTCAATAGAATTTTCCAGGCGAGAATACTGGAGCAGGTTGCCATTTCCAGCTTCAGGGAATCTTCCCAATCCAGGGATCGAACCCATGTCTCCTGCATCTCCCACACTGGCAGGAGACTTCGTTACCACTAGCACCACCTGGGAAGCCCGAGAGGCACAATAGCAAAGACCAGAGCCAGTGTAGGTACTCAAATTCTTATGCATACAGTAAGCTTATAAGATTTTTTGCTATGGTCTCATTTACAATAATGATTCCAACCTTTATGAGACCATGTTTCCAAGTTACTAGAATTACACCCAACACTACTGAAGCAGTTATCCCCAGTCAGACACAAGGGTGTGGACCTGAAGTATGCCTAAGTCGTCATGCCCATATATATCCCAGTGGGACAAAACCACAGAGCTAACTATAATTTTCAAGAACAAAATTTTCCATGAATCAGTAAAGCCCTGAAAGTTTTAAAAGGCCTTCTAGAAGGCGTGACTTCTAAAGCATAACGTTCCAGTAAACTTGGGAGAGTGGTGACAAAACATTCTAAAGTCATGACACTGTCTCATCCCTCTGGGGAAAAAAACCATCTCCACAGAAGACATAATTCAAAGGAGTTATTTATTTAGTCACACTTTCTTGCATTTCTCTGGAGAGATTTAGATGTAACCTTTCAGTTCTAACCGTGTGTGTGCAGCGAGGACTGGAATCGCATGGTCTGAATAGAATTAACCAGCACAAGACACTAGTTTAGCCACTGTATTGTACTTCTTCAGAAAGCGCACTCCCTAACTGGGGGAAAGAAGGAAGAAAAAAACCAAGGCTGACTGATAGCAACCCACTGGCATTTGGAAAATCAGTTCCAGGAAAGGACTGGTTTAAATCAAAATCCACAGGCTAAATCTAGTCCTACACCTTGTTGTAGAAGTTTCCCAGTGCTGCTTTCTCTATTGTAAACCAAAAACAAAGTTGTCGGGTGGGGAAAATTGGCCTTATTTCAATTCATAAATGATTCATTCCATGGGTTTTTACTATCCCCTACATCAGATCACATGGCTGCTGTTTTTCATTTTCCCAAATGCCACAGGAAGGAGAATGAGAAAAAGTTATGAGATCCTCCTATTCCATCTTTACACCAGAGGAAACAGGAGCACTCTTGATCCCTTGGACAACAATGCTTCAGGTGTCCAAGTCTGTGCGACCCCATAGACGGCAGCCCACCAGGCTCCGCAGTCCCCGGGATTCTCCAGGCAAGAACATGACTGGGTTGCCATTTCCTTCTGGTCAACAATGGTCAACACCAAAATCAGACTGATTATATTCTTTGCAGCCAAAGATGAAGAAGCTCTATACAGTCAGCAAAAACAAGACCAAGATCTGACTGTGGCTCAGATCATGAACTCCTTATTGCCAAGTTCAGACTTAAATTGAGAAAGTAGGGAAAACCACTAGACCATTCAGGTATGACCTAAATCAAATCACTTACGATTATACAGTGTAAGTGAGAAATAGATTTAAGGGACTAGATTTGATAGACAGAGTGCCTGATGAACTATGGACAGAGATTCATGACACTGTACAGGAGACAGGGATCAAGACCATCCCCAAGAAAAAGAAATGCAAAAAAAGCAAAATGGCTGTCTGAGGAGGTCTTACAAATAGCTGTGAAAAGAAGAGAAACAAAAGGCAAATGATAAAGGAAAGATAAACCCACTTGAATGCAGAGTTACAAATAATAGCGAGAGAGAAAAAATGTCTTCCTCAGTGATCTTTGCAAAGAAATAAGAGGAAAACAATAGAGTGGGAAAGACTAGAGAGCATTTCAGGAAAATTAGAGATACCAAAGGAACATTTCATGTAAAGNACAAAAGGCAAATGATAAAGGAAAGATAAACCCACTTGAATGCAGAGTTACAAATAATAGCGAGAGAGAAAAAATGTCTTCCTCAGTGATCTTTGCAAAGAAATAAGAGGAAAACAATAGAGTGGGAAAGACTAGAGAGCATTTCAGGAAAATTAGAGATACCAAAGGAACATTTCATGTAAAGATGGGCTCGATAAAGGACAGAAGTGGTCTGGACCTAACAGAGGCAGAAGACATTAAGAAGAGGTGACAAGAATACACAGAAGAAATATACAAAAAAGATCTTCACGACCCAGATAATCATAATGGTGTGATCATTCACCTAGAGCCAGACATCCTGGAATGGGAAATCAAGTGGGCCTTAGGAAGCATCACTAAAACAAATCTATTGGAGATGATGGAATTCCAGTTGAGGTATNGAGTCCCTTGGACTGCAAGGAGATCCAACCAGTCCATTCTAAAGGAGGTCAGTCCTGGGTGTTCTTTGGAAAGACTGATGCTAAAGCTGAAGCTCCAGTACTTTGGCCACCTGATGCAAAAAGTTGACTCATTGGGAAAGACCCTGATGCTGGGAAAGATTGAGAGCAGGAGAAGAAGGGGACAACAGAGGATGAGATGGCTGGATGGCATCACCGACTCACCGGATGTTAATTTGCGTGAACTCTGGGAATTTGTGATGGACAGGGAGGCCTGGCATGCTGCAATTCATGAGGTCTCACAGAGTCAGACATGACTGAGTGACTGAACTGAACCCTATAATGTTGTTAATGAGGATTCAATGTATGTGTGTGATTATAATGAAGATACACATACCTACATATATATTTATATACACATATATGTATTTGTGTGTACACTAATAGAGATAATCCGTCTTCTCTGTCACTTGGTGGCCTATCTGAGAATGTGTGTTAGTCACTCAGTCGTGTCCAACTCTTTGCGACCCCATGGACTGTAGCCCGCCAGGCTTCTCTGTCCATGGAATTCTCCAGGCAAGAATACTGGAGTGGATTGCCATTCCCTTCTCCAGAGGAACTTCCCAACTCAAGGATCACACCTGGGTCTCCTGCTTGGCAGGCAGGTTCTTTACCTTTTGAGCTACAGGGAAGTTGGACACCTCTTAATCTTTGTATTGCTTGACTTCTCAGCTGTAGTGAACACTGTTGAGTTTCTTGTTCTGAAATTCTCCCTACTCTTACTTTCATCAAGTTTTCTCCATCTCTTCCACAGTTCTTTTTGACTGCTTCTGTTTCTCTTATCGGGGAAGGCAATGGCACCCCACTCCAGTACTCTTGCCTGGAAAATCCCATGGACAGAGAAGCCTGGAAGGCTACAGTCCATGGGGTCGCTGAAGGTCAGACATGACTGAGCGATTTCACTTTCACTTTCCACTTTCCTGCATTGGAGAAGGACATGGCAACCCACTCCAGTGTTCTTGCCTGGAGACTCCCAGGGACTGTGGGCTGCCGTCTATGGGGTCGCACAGAGTTGGACACGACTGAAGTGACTTAGCACCAGCAGTTCCTCTTATTCATTAAGTGTTAGTCTTTATCAGAGCTCAGCCTTTGACACTTTGCCCTTGCTTCACCCATTCCCCTTGGCCAATCTCGTTTAGTTTCAGAATTTGAATTACTGTTGTAAACTCTATAAATTGATGGCTTTCCAGATTTCTGTTTATAGCCTAGACCTCAATACTGAGCACCAGATCTTTATATCTGCTGGTCTCCTAGGCATTCCCTGTTTGATGCCCTGAATATTCTCATAGCTCAACGCATTCAGAATTAGGCTTGTCGGCTACCCCACTCCCATTAAATGGTACCACTATCTTCCTAGTTTCTCATCAAACTGAGGTTTATATCTGTTTGTACCATTCCTCCTCCAGACTCACCCCCATACAGTATGAATCCTATGTGTTATTCATCGTAAATATATTTTTTTTTATTTCTTGTTTTGGGCTTCCCTTGTGGCTCAGGTGGTAAATAATCTACCTGCAATGTGGGATGCCTGGGTTCGATCCCTGGGTTGGGAAGATCCCCTGGAGAAGGGAAAGGCTACCCACTTCAGTATTCTGGCCTGGAGAATTCCATGGACAATACAGTCCATGGGGTTGCAAAGAGTCAGACACAACTGAGCAACTTTCATTTTCACTAATCTCATTTTATCTTGACTGTACCTACTCTCATTCACTTCTTGCCTGATCTATTACAACAGTTTCATAGTGGGTCTCCCCACCTCTAGTCTTCAGTTCTCTATAGAGAAGATGAAAGACCGTTTCACAAAGCTTCCCTAGCTTAAAAATATTCAGTCGTCTTAATGCAACGTGTAAAGTCCTATGTGAACTGATCTTTGCTTAACTCTCCAGTTTCCCCACCTGCACAAAATCCCTGCGTTCCTACCTCTGGCGTTTTGCAGACACTATTTCCTCTGCCTAAAAAACTTCTCTGATTTCTTCACCTTTTTCTCCTTCAGTTGACAGTAGTAGTGTAGGTGTTAGCTTAGACTTCACCTCCTCTAGGAAGGCTTCCTAGGCATTGATTCCTCCAAGTCATTTCTCTTGACATTTCTCATGACCCCTGTAGTTTTTCCTTTATAGCATGTATTATGTTGCTTTGCAGTTGTCCATTTGCATGTTTGTCCTTATTACACTTACCTTCCTTCAGAGGAAAGTTCATGTTTATGTTTTTCAAGGTCATATTCTTGGCATCTAGCTTAATGTTAGTCATTTCAAATGTATAGGATAAAAATGTATAAGTGCATATATATTAGGCTATGACTTTCAAGCAAGAATAATTGAGAAATGGGTCAAAGCTCATGATTTGCTTTTCTTTTTTAAATAAAAGAGAATACAGAATTTTATTAAAACATCAGTACAACTAAACTGAGGGTACTATTCTACCAGGAATAAGATTTTAAAGCATTGAGTTGTGTCGCCTTGGGATAATGTACCATTTAGTGATAGAACAACATAACTTAATCCTGGTGTTATTCTCAGCACACATATCTAGGCATTGGGAAGCAACCAAGTCTTGTCTGTCCACAGTTATGCATGTTATATTTTATTCAGTTTATTTATTTTAATAAGCATAGTTTTAAAGGCATCACATCATTATAATTTGAAAAGGAGAGGTTTTTTTTCCAGTTCTCTATGCTTTTCTCATATTAATTTTTGGGTACTTTATGGCCTAAAATCTTTTCAGCCTATATTTTAAAATACATGTTCACCCTTTTATTCCACTGCTTTCTTTACAAAGAAAACTTATTTATATGATAAACTCCCAATTCCATAGTATTGGGTTGGCCAAAAAGTTTATTCATGTTTTTCCATGAAATATTATGAATGAACTTTTTGGCCAAACGAATATTTCATTTCCATTTAGAGCAAGACTTCTCAGATGGCATAGCTCTGAACTAGTGATATACCATTGTTCTACTTGGTTGGTTATCATTTCAGTTAGGTTCTGTTTTCAGTACAGCATCTTCACTTGAGCATTTTAAAAGATACTTAATTCAGAGACTCCTCTACCTAGCTATTGGAGACCATTATTTTTAATGTGTTGAATAGTTTGGAAAGAACTACTTAAAAAAACAACAACAACACAGTTACAGTGTAGATTTCCTCCCTACTTTTACAGATTGTTTTACCTTCAAAGCTTTCTAGTTAATCTTAAAAGCATTTTTTGGGTCAGTTTTTTGGTCTAAATTTCTAGGTGGGAAATACAGAATTTCGTCATTTTTTTCTGGTGGACATTTTCTGCAATTTAAGAAGTCATTTTAAAGTTATGGACATAAAGTATTATATATTTGTGTGTATGTGTGTATATATAATCCCTGATTTTTTTAATAAATATATGTGTGTGTGTATATAATAGGTTAAAACATAATTGCAGTTTCAGACAATGAATTTTAGATCGTTGTTGTTCAGTTGCTCAGTCATGTCCAGCTCTTTGCGACCCAATGGACTGCAGCGCACCAGGCTTCCTGTCCTTCACTATTTCCTGGAGTTTGCTCAAACTCATGTCCATTGAGTTGTAGATGCCGTCCAGTCATCTCATCCTCTGTCCCCCCACCCCCCCTTCTTATGCCCTTAATCTTTCTCAGCATCAGAGTCTTTTCCAGTGAGTTGGCTCTTTGCATCAGGTGGCCAAAGTATTGAAGCTTCAGCATCAGTCCTTCCAATGAATATTTAGGATTGATTGGTTTGATCTTGCAGTCCAAAGAACTCTCAAGAGTCTTTTCCAGCACTACAGTTCACGAGTGTCAGTTCTTCAGTGTTCAGGCTTCTTTATAGTCCAGCTTTCACATCTGTACATGACTGCTGGAAAAACCATAGCTTTGTCTATATGGACCTTTTGTCAGCAAAATGATATCTCTTCTTTTTAATATGCTGTCTGGGTTTGTCATAACATTCTTCAAAGGGCCAAGTGTCTTTTAATTTCTTGGCTGCAGTCACCATCTGCAGAGATTTTGGTGCCCCCAAAAATAGTCTATCACTGTTGCCATTTTTTTCCCCTCTCTGTCTTAACTAGGTTCAACCACATCTTTATTAATAAAAATAGAAACCATTATAATCAGCACATTTTTGCCAAAGGAAAGTTTGTTTATTCTTATAGTGTAAAAAATTGTGATTCAGGATTCAAGGAACCCTTGGAAAGCATTTTTACATCCTGCTGGTGGTGGAAACATTTTCTCTGCATAAAGTTGTTGAGCTGCTTGAAAAAACGGTAGTCAGTTGGCAAGAGGTCAGCTGAATATGGCAGATGAGGCAAAACTTTGTAGGTCAATTTGTTCAACTTGTGAAGTGTTGGTTGTGTGACGTGTGGTTGGATGTTGTCGTATAGAAGATTTGGACCCTTTATGTTGACCAGTGCTGGCCTGAGGCCTTGCAATTTTCGGTATATATAATCAATTTGCTTTGCATACTTCTCAGGTGTAATGGTTTCACTGGGATTCGGAAAACTGTTGTGGATCAGACCAGCAGCAAAACACCAAATAGTGACCATGACCTTGTTTTGGTGCAAATCTGGCTTTGGGAAGTGCTCTGGATCTTCTTGGTCCACCCATTGAGCTTGTTGTCCATAGAAAATCCTTTTTCACTGCACATCACTATCTGATAGAGAAATGGTTCACTGTTGTTACATAGAATAAGAATGCAACACTTCAAAATGATGATATTTTTTGATTTGTAGTCAGCTCATGGGGCACTCACTGAGTTTTTTCATCTTTCCAATTTGCTTCAAATGCTGAATAACTATAGGATGATTGATGTTGGGTTATTTGGCAACTTCTCATGTATTTATAGGGCTTCCCTAGTGGCTCAGAGGTTAAGGCATCTGCCTGCAATGCGGGAGACCAGGGTTCGATCCCTGGGTCGGGAAGCTCCCCTGGAGAAGGAAATGGCAATCCATTCCAGTGTTCTTGCCTGGAGAATCCCATGGAAGGAGGAGCCTGGTGGGCTATAGTCCATGGGGTTGCAAAGAGTTGGACATGACTGAGCGACTTCACATTCACATTCATAAGTTATGAAAAAATACATCAGTATTAATGAATAGTAAAATGCCTATAAAATAATGACAAGCACAAGCAAGCATACCTCAGGAGAAGGCAATGGCACCCCATTCCAGTACACTTGCTTGGAAAATCCCACGGACGGAGGAGCCTGGTAGGCTGCAGTCCATGGGGTCACTAAGAGTCGAACATGACTGAGTGACTTCACTTTCTTTTTTCACTTTCATACATTGGAGAAGGCAATGGCAACCCACTCCAGCGCTCTTGTCTGGAGAATCCCAGGGATGGCAGAGCCTGGTGGGCTGCCGTCTGTGGGGTTGCACAGAGTCGGACATGACTGAAGCGACTTAGCAGCAAGCATACCTCAACTCACATGTAGTTGCGTGAATTCTATTCAGTGTGAGATGTGAGTTTTAGTGTTTTATAAGATGTCATGTGAATCCAGAAAACCGAGTAACTAGAGCCCGATAAAGTCTTACGTTTGCTTCATTGCCATAGTACATTTTGAGAGTAAAAACTGTGTTTTACTCACTTTCATAGTTCCAAAAGTCAGTGGCAGTGACTGGGATATGGCATGTACATAAATACGGTGATGAAATTCCTGGAAGTTATACATAATCTATAAGTATTACCTAGGTGAATAAAGGTTTGTATTAAATATAGCCCAAGAGGCAGTATGTCATGGCGGTTAAAAGTGTGACTTTGAAGACCTAGATTTGAGATGTAGTTCTGTTGCTTATTGGAGGGGGAACTCAGGGTGAGTCATCTGTCTCCCTAGACATTAAATTCTCTCCTCCATCAAAGGGTAATAGCAGCAACTATCTTAGGATTGTCATGAGGATTAAATGAGATAATTCATGTTGAACACTTAAAATGGCATGGCATAAGGAAAGTTTCCAATAAAATTTAGCTTATTATTATTGCTATAAATTAGGCAAAGATAGCTTTAGCATAAATGACTGCATCTATAATATTTAAATCTTGAAATAGTTTTCAGTCCTAGCCAAATTTAAGGAGAGTAGAGGTAAAAGAGGTCACAGTGTACAACTTTCTCTAAATTCTCAATTCTTAGAAGCAACAGATTGTAAAAAAAAATGTTGGAATAAGTCAGATTTTGAGGCTTTATGTAAATTTTTAAAAAGTGGTGATAAAAGCTTTCTTATTCTCAAGATAACATGCATGAAAACAATTTGTGATTCAGGATAGCAATACGGGTATGTCTTTAAGCCAACTAACTCTTTGTGACACATTGTCCTTGCTTTCTAAAGTAGGCCTCATCTCACTTTTAATGTGTGAAAGGAGAGATTATTCAACACAGTGGTAGACACATTTTTGTTCTCAAGAACACTGCGATATCATTAATCTTCTGGCACGCCTGCAAAGGCGGGTTATGTGAATGCTAGTCTTTTGCAAGGCTATAAATAAAGTTTAAAGAGAGAAAGAGACAGGAAGAAAAGATGTTTTCCTGAAGCTTCTGTTGCCACAGTACGGACCACATTAAGGGTACAATAACTTACCAGTAATAATACTTTTAAAATTCTCCTTATGGGTTTTCAACATCTGTCTAGAAAAATCCAGCCTAAAAATAGAATCTGGTCTTGTAACACAGCCTTCTCAAATTGGGTTATCCTGAACACTCTCCTCACTGAATAGTCGCATATCACTATGTCAGAGCTGTATTTCTGGGTATAGCAATGCTTTATCGTGGCTATCATATGCTTAGCCGTCCTGGAAGAAACTGCTGCACACATTTACGTATTAGGGTTTGTGTGTGTGTGAAGTAGCTCCTCATAGATGGAAGTGCTTCAGTAAAAATAAATTTTTTTTGCCTCTTTGGCTATTGAGATGTACAGTAAACAAAAATACAATATTTCCCTCATTTTTATTGTTAGGAATTTTATTCTACTTACTAGTCTAATAGACCCAAGTTTCATAATTGCCCATGTTTAAAAGCTGAGTTACATTTGTTTTTATTTGAAAATACTCGAAGGAGTAATATTTGCATGCTAAATAATGAGAGCATCATGGGTTATTATTACATACAGTATGAACGTAATTTTCCCATCAAATAGAAAATAGGTAGTATTTTTTGGTCCTAGCAAAGAGCTCTTTCTGATGGTTCTTCTGTGGGCAAAGTTCCTGCTAACTTCATGAGAACATCAGGGACAAATCAATTAACATGCCATAGATTGTTGTTTAAAGCTGTATTTATTCTAACCTATAGAGCTAAAAAAAAAAAAAAAAAAACCTAATAAAAAAACCCCAATTTGCTCGTACTCTAATTATCTCTTGCTATACATTCTTGGAAGATTTTTTTCATAATGTTTTGGAACTTGGGACTTCCAAACAGTTTGTATGTGACAAACTAAAGACATGCAATTAGAACATGCAATTAGAACCTCTTTGCTATTCAGTTTTCAAGAGAGATGTGTTGCTAATTAAGAATCAACATCTCTGGCAGTTTTTCGGGTTGAGCAAACCTTTAGATTTGGGACAGTCAGCTGACACTGCACACTCGTAACTGGGCTTCTTGTGGCTCTTCGCTCAGCCCTCTGAATTTTAGAGGCCACTTCTGAGGATGCGTGTTGGGAGTCATTTCTCTCCTGGTGTTTGCATGTGGCTCCACTCACAGTGCACGTCTGGGGAGTGCATCACATTCTGTAACAGGCGAGTATGGAAGAGGCAGTTGTAATTACTCATCCAAGAAGCATATAAGTGGAGTGTCCATGCCCCTCTCACAGACAGCTAGGAAACAGAACTAGGGCTTCTCAAGACAGAAAATAGTATCCTCAGGAACCATCTGGAGAAGGCAATGGCACCCCACTCCAGTACTCTTGCCTGGAAAATCCCGTGGGCAGAGGAGCCTGGTGGGCTGCAGTCCATGGGGTCATGAAGAGTCAGACACGACTGAGCGATTTCCCTTTCACTTTTCACTTTCATGCATTGCAGAAGGAAATGGCAACCCACTCCAGTGTTCTTGCCTGGAGAATCCCAGGGATGGGGAAGCCTGGTGGGCTGCCGTCTGTGGGGTCGCAAAGAGTCGGACACAACTGAAGAGACTTAGCCATAGCAGCAGGAACCATCATGGCCTTTGGGGACCAAGTCTTGACCATCTTGAGGCCAGTGATGTTAACCATCTTTAATAAGGTTTCAAAACTCATTGCAAATTTGGATTTAGGGGATGGTAATCAGATATTTTAATCGAAGTAGAGTTAACTTATAATGCTGTGTTAGTTTCAGATATACAGCAAAGTGATTCAGTTATATATTTGATAATTTTCTGTTATTATAAGATATTGAATATAGTTCCCTGTGCTATACAGTAGATCCTTGTTTCTTGGCTATTTTATGTATAGTAGTTTGTATCTGTTAATCCCAAACTCCTAATTTATTCCTTTCTCCTCCCTTTTCCCTTTGGTAAATCATGTTTTCTGTCTGTGAGTTTGTTTCTGTTTTGTATATAGGTTCATTTGTATTATTTTTTAGATTCCACATATATAACTGATATCATATGGTATCTGTCTTACTTCATGCAATATGATATTCTCTATGTCCATCCATGTTGCTGCAAATGGCATTTTTCATTCTTTTTATGGCTGAGTAATACTCCATTGTGCATATATGTGTGCGTGTGTACATACTACTGCTGCTGCTGCTGCTAAGTCACTTCAGTCGTGTCTGACTCTGTGCGACCTCATAGATGGAAGCCCACCAGGCTTCCCCGTCCCTGGGATTCTCCAGGCAAGAACACTGGAGTGGGTTGCCATGTCCTTCTCCAATGCATGAAAGTGAATAGTAAAAGTGAAGTCGCTCAGTTGTGTCCCACTCTTCGTGACCCCATGGACTACAGCCTTCCAGACTCCTCCATCCATGGGATTTTCCAGGCAAGAGTACTGGAGTGGAGTGCCATTGCCTTCTCCAGTGTACATACTACATAATATTAAACCAGTTGTCTACTGATGGACACTTGGGTTGTTTTCATGTATTGGCTATTGCAAACAGTGTTGCTGTGAACATTAGGATATGTATATTTTTTTCAAGTTAGAGTTTTCATCTTTTCCAGATATATGCCCAGGGGTGGGATTGCTGGATCATATGGTTGATACCTTATTGTGGTTTTAATCTGCATTTCTCTAATGATTAGCAAGTAGAGCATCTTTTCATATGCCTGTTGGTCATCTATATGTCTTTGGAGAAATGTCTATTTAGGTCTTCTGCCCAGTGTTTGATTGGGTTGCTTTTAGATTGAGTTGTATGAACTGTTGGTATGTTTACGAAAGAAACCCCTGTCAGTCGCATCATTTGTAAATATTTTCTTTCATTCTACAGGTTGTCTTTTCATTTCGTTTATGGTTTCCTTTGCTGTGTAAGGGCTTCTCAGGTGGCTCAGCTGGTAAAGAATCCGCCTGCAATGTGGGAGACCTGAGTTCAATCCCTGGGTTGGAAAGATCCCCTGGAGAAGGGAATGGCTACCCACTCCAGTATTCTGGCCTGGAGAATTCTAGGGACTGTATAGTCCGTGGGGTCACAAAGAGTTTGACCCGACTGAGTGACTTTCACTTGCTATGTAAAAACTTTCAAGTTTGATTATGTCTCATTTGTTTATTTGTAATCAAATATTTTTAATGAAGTTTCAAAGCTCATTGCAAATATGGATTTAGGGGGCACATTGTACCCCTAATTTGCAGAAGAAACTAAAATGGAAAGTAAAATGAATACTTAATAACTACATTTGTGAGGTTTTTATACCATTATGGTTAAATTCATAATTACCTAATTTATGCTTTAAGATATTTCTGTGAAGTATGTATTACTTTCCCTAATAGACAGTAAAGGAAGAACACTTCTGAAACAGGTTAGGTAACTTGCTTATGACCTCATGACTACTAAGCAATAGAGATGGAGTTTGAGTCCGGATTGGTCAGATTCTTAAGTTTACATTCTGACCCAACCAGCATCAACATGTTTGACCAAGGATTAAATGGTGAATGAAACAAAATTTCATTTGTGCGATTCTTCCCTTCTTTTTCTGTAAACGTCTCCTCCCTTTTGGTGGTCCTATTCTCACAGGTTTTATTTTGCCCATATCCCTGCCCCCTTAACTGAAAATGATGACAAATCATTACAATTCTCTGCTAGGTGTGTATATTTTGGTTGAAGCCCAAAATGCTGAAATGCTTTCAGGATAAGGAAAAGTACTTTAGACATCACAACAGTTGGAGCCTCAGAAGAGGGCTGCAGGCCTGAGGAAACTCAGTGTTTCCCCTTAAAATCTTTTTTATACATGTAAAATAAGTAAAAAATGAACCCCCAAAGTAGATCTGAAGGCAAAAGAAGTCATAGACTAATATAGCCTAAGTGGAGAAATGTGGATCAGGGTGGGGCAAATATCTCCTCATAGAACATCAGGGTGTTCTATGAGGTTCTGAACCGATTACATATATTTCAGAGTGTCTCTCCCAGTCTCCATTCCACATGAAGGTCTTGAATACTAAGACAAGGCCACAGAACTCTTACCTGGAATTACAATTCTTCTCACTACCTTTCAACTGCTTCCTTTCAAGAGGCTGCTACCTGCTGTCCACAATAGGATAGTTGCAAGTTGCCCTGATATGACATACATCTTCTCTACTGGTGATGATACAGAACTCTCTTAAAGCTAATATTTGCTGACATAGATTGTTAGGAAATCATTTAAGGTAAACTTGCTAAGCTTTCATGTGTGTAGAGAAAAAAATATGTCAAGAAATGATAAAACAATTTTTGGAAAAAATTTATAAGAGCAAAAAAAGTTATTGTCCATAATCCCACTACTTTAACATACCAATTGAGGCACATTGTAAACTTTCAACCACTTTTTTCCTGAGTATGTATTAGCATAGTTATAGTCACAACTCATCATATTTTAAATTTTTGCTTACTTTCTCCTAATATTATGACATGGTCATTTTCTTTATGCTGCTCAGCATTCTTCTTTAGTTAGGCCAATATTTTTGCTGGGAGGCGGGGCTTCCTCTTCATTTTTTGAATGGCATAATGTTCATCTAAATGTTTGAATTACTTCCTTGTAGACACTGGATAAATTTCAGTAGAGTTCAGCCACAGATTTTAAATATTACTCACATAGATGCTGCATTGTAGCTCTCAGGAGATTGTTAACATCATCACATTTTAAAATGTATTAGCATTTTGTCATTAAATGCCAGTTTTGCCATTTAATTGTAATAAAAATTGGTTTATCGACACTAGTGTTAGAAGAAAACATACAGTTGACTTAAAATGTCTAAGTTAAATCATCATTGAGTTTAGATTTTATTTGATGGTGGCTAAGATTCCTCTTGTACATATTTTCTGAGACTTTTTGTGCTAAAGAATGTCTCTGGGCTCTTTGCAGCTGTTGTGGCCTGGCCTTACCCCATTAGATGGGGGAAAAGAAGGAGACAGATTGTGACACTGTCCCTTATCAAAAGACCACACAGTTGTTCGCCACTTTGACTCCATGATGGATGGTTATCTGGAGGTTTGACGGATGGAAGTCTCAAAGTTTAGAGGAAAACAGCACAGATGCCCAGTAGCTTCTTGCTATTGACACTTACTTGATAACATGGGGTTAATCAATCTTCTCTATTGTTTTTAGCTTCAGTTTTGTTTGCTGTTCAAGCTTTATTTTTCCCACCTCATCAAATTGATATGCCGTCCTCCTGCCCCCCAAAAAAGAAAGGCTTGAGGGAGAAAAGACAATAAGCAACTCTTTTACCAAACAAACTTCTGCTCTCCTCCTGATTGTGTGTCCTGGAGACAGACCAACACATACCAGTTTTCTTTGTATAACGTGTGCAGATGTATGCACACACACATATGTATTTTAAAGGATTAATCTAATGAATGGCTGGAGAAATAGATTTTTGGGATCAAACATTTAATAATTTTTATCTTNCTCCTCCTGATTGTGTGTCCTGGAGACAGACCAACACATACCAGTTTTCTTTGTATAACGTGTGCAGATGTATGCACACACACATATGTATTTTAAAGGATTAATCTAATGAATGGCTGGAGAAATAGATTTTTGGGATCAAACATTTAATAATTTTTATCTTGGAGGAAGACATTATCTTAAAAAATATTTTGTTTTCCCGAGCAGCAGCACATCATTGATTAATCATTTTACTTTCCGTGTTTCTTCCATATTTGTCCTAGGTCAGTGATGTGCAACTATTACACATTCCATTGAACAGTTATTTATTGCAGGAAATATGGTGAATTTTTATCTCATTGCAAGAGATTGATGCATTGTTATTAGACCTGCTGGTTCTGTCATGCCCAGATTCCTCAAACAGAGACAAATAGAGGGGTAAAGTCCTTGTGAAATTTTCTTGTGAAATTTTATCACCCCAATTAGGGCAAAGGATCATGGCATCTGGTCCCATCACTTCATGGGAAATAGACGGGGAAATAGTGGAAACAGTGTCAGACTTTNATTGTCACCCTGCTTATTTAACTTATATGCAGAGTACATCATGAGAAATACTAGGCTGGATGAAGCACAAGCTGGAACCAAGATTGCTAGGAGAAATATCAATAACTTTAGATATGCAGATGACACCACCCTTATGGCAAAAAGCGAAGAAAAATTAAAGAGCCTCTTGATGACAGTGAGAGGAGAGTGAAAAAGTTGGCTTAAAGCTCAACATTCAATGCTATGGATCATGGCATCCAGCCCCATCACTTCATGCAAACAGATAGGGAAACAGTGGAAATAGTGGCAGATTTTATTTTGGGGGGCTCCAAAATCACTGCAGATGGTGACTGCAGCCATGAAATTAAAAGACGCTTACTCCTTGGAAGAAAAGGTATGACCAACCTAGACAGCATATTCAAAAGCAGAGACATTACTTTGCCAACAAAGGTCCATCTAATCAAGGCTATGGTTTTTCAAATAGTCATGTATGCATGTGAGAATTGGACTATAAAGAAAGCTGAGCACCAAAGAATTGATGCTTTTGAACTGTGGTGGTGAAGACTCTTGAGTCCCTTGGACTGCAAGGAGATCCAACCAGTCCCATCCTAAAGGTGGTCAGTCCTGAATATTCATTGGAAGGACTCACGTTGAAGCTGAAACTCTAATACTTTGGCCACTTGATGCGAAGAACTGACTCATTTGAAAAGACCCTGGTGCTGGGAAAGATTAAAGGCAGGAGAAGAGGATGACAGAGGTTGAGATGGTTAGATGGCATCACCAACTCGATAGATATGAGTTTGAGTAAACTCCAGGAGTTGGTGATGGACAAGGAGGCCCCTTCAGGGATGGACCTGCAGCCTGGACAGGTGCTGCAGTCCATGGGGTCGCAAAATGTCGGACAACTGAACTGAACTGAACTTGATCCCTTGGCTGAGTTCTCACTCCCCTTTTCCCTTCTCTCCATTGTGGTGGGAAGGAACTAGCCACCATCACTCCAGGTGTTACCTACATACCCCAAATGCGCATCCCCTTCTCAATCCTTCTCAAAATCCATGACAACAACTTCTAGTCCCTGACATTCCATTGCTTCCACTTGGACTCTCCCACACACATCACCCCAATCTCACGGGCACCCTCTCCATGCCAGCATCTTCATGATTTTGTTACTCACAATAACCCAGACAATGTAGCCCAAGCACCCAGTCCTCAGAAGATCTGGTTTGGTCTTTGAAATTTGAAATATCAAAGGGCAAAATGGACTCCATATCCTTTAAGCAATCTTCCCATTGGTATTAATTTTCACAAATAGGCTTTTGGAAAGAACTGAAAAGCAGAGTTCAAGGTTATAATCTTTGGCAAAAATATGAAGTATAAATAATTCATATTGAATAAGGCAGTCTTATGCTTTGACAATCAACATGACTGAGATGTAATACACCTCACTTTTAAAGTTCTCCATAAACTGGCCTTTCTCTATCTATCCAATATGATTTTCCACTTTTTCCCCAAATGAATTATCTACTATGATCTAACTTTTTTTTCCTACCACTATCTTAATCATTATATGTAACAGCTTCAAATATTGGTCATTCTAATTACTGTATCATCTATATCACTATTTTATCAGCATCCAAAAGATTTCCATCCACAATTATAGTATATACCATGTTAAATATCTGTAATTACTTAAGTATTATAGTAAAGAAAATAGTTCAATTCCTCAGCCCACTACATAAAATGTCTGAGAGATAAGAGTTTAAGAAAAGCAATCTTGAGTGTTTTCAAATTCAAATGTTACTATTTCTGCTGCCTTAGTAAATCAACATTTTAAAAGTTTCACTTAGAAAAGTTTTTTCTTTTTTTCTCTTTGTTAATTAACCTAATTCTTCTTTCCCTTGAGAAGCTAAAGAGCAACCCGGTTATGCAAGGTTACCGCCACTGGAGTGAAGTTCGGAGTTTGGGTTTTTTTCTTTTTAACCATTCTGCCCCAGTACTATTTGTTGGCAAAGACTTTCAAAAACTGGCAAGAACTATAAATTAGCTATCTGAACTATTCTCCCCTATCTACACAAAAGAGCTGTCCAACTTTCCAGTGCTACAATGCTTTAATTCACAAGACTTATGCCTTTGGAGACTAGAAAATTTGCCTCTAAGTCATATAAACATATGGGCTATAAGTTATTATACAAAGTAAGGCTTTGGGACCAGATAAATTGAACTGAACCCTAAAGCTGACTGATACATAATAACATAATATAGCCCACATTTGTGTTGGATAAGAAAAGAGTAAAATCTAAAAATCAGGGTCATGACTTAAATGGATTCAGAAAGACCAAGGCCCACCTTCCAGATCCAAATACTTAACTGATATCCACTGGCTCAGAAAAACTGAAAGTCTACTGAAGAGATCAATCCCCTCTCTTAATCTCTCTATTCCAACCATAGAAAGAAGAGTATATAAAATGATAAAAAGATTTATGTACTAGAAAACTGTTCAAAGTTAGATAGTAATACAGATAGAATATATTAAAAATGTGTACATTTACTTATATAATATGCTTTAGCTAGATTAGTAACCTAAACACAAACTCCCAAATTGAGACAAACAAAGGAAATTAAGACTAAAAACACAAGTCAACATTACCACTTCACTGCTTTTTTTTTTTTTTGGTAACAGATTGTAGCATATAATGGATTTTTAAAAATTATTTCTAGTTGAATATCAAAAAGACATACTGAACAATAGATCAATACAGAAAAAAATGTCATGTTTACCAGCTATATGACTTATCAGAAAGGGAGGAATAATAAAATAAGAGGAATGAAAATTATTTTGTTGATCTTAGACCTCACTGTAATAACGATCCAAGATGAATAATCTTTTAGAGTATTACTTTAAGGAATTATATATATATATATATATATATATTCAAAAACCCCTTAAACAATAAAGTAAAATCAACCAGAACATGAATTTTCAATTAACACAACTGAATGATTAGCAAGTATCAAAGAAATGAGATCATCCTAAATCTTAAAAATATAGAAAAATATTTGCTATAAATGATGGAAATAATCCAAGTATAATTATTTTAGTTTAAATAGAATGAAGGAATTATCTCCTCCCCACCCCCCCAAAAAAAACCCATATATACCTACAACTACTTTGAGAAAAGGAAATGGAATGAATCAAGATACTGTTTACTTTCTTCAAATAGAACTTTCTTGGTATAAATCACTCATGAAGTTACAAATGATCTGAGATCCATTAACAAACTGCATTTACCACTTAAAAATTTAAAAAGTCTTTCCTGGTCAAAATTCTCCAAGCCAGACTTCAGCAATACGTGAACCGTGAACTCCTTGATGTTCAAGCTGGTTTTAGAAAGGGCAGAGGAACCAGAGATCAAATTGCCAACATCCGCTGGATCATCGAAAAAGCAAGAGAGTTCCAGAAAAACATCTATTTCTGCTTTATTGACTATGCCAAAGCCTTTGACTGTGTGAATCACAATAAACTGGAAAATTCTGAAACAGATGGGAATACCAGACCACCTAACCTGCCTCTTGAGAAATCTGTATGCAGGTCAGGAAGCAACAGTTAGAACTGGACATGGAACAACAGACTGGTTCCAAATAGGAAAAGGAGTATGTCAAGGCTGTATATTGTCACCCTGCTTATTTAACTTATATGCAGAGTACATCATGAGAAACTCTAGACTGGAAGGAACACAAGCTGGAATCAAGACTGCCGGGAGAAATATCAATAACCTCAGATATGCAGATAACACCACCCTTTTGGCAGAAAGTGAAGAGGAACTAAAAAGTGAAAGAGGAGAGTGAAAAAGTTGGCTTAAAGCTCAACATTCAGAAAACGAAGATCATGGCATCTGGTCCCATCACTTCATGGGAAATAGATGGGAAAACAGTAGAAACAGTGCCAGACTTTATTTTTCTGGGCTCCAAAATCACTGCAGATGGTGACTGCAGCCATGAAATCAAAAGATGCTTATTCCTTGGAAGAAAAGTTATGACCAACCTAGATAGGATATTCAAAAGCAGAGACATTACTTTGCCGACTAAGGTCCGTCTAGTCAAGGCTATGGTTTTTCCAGTGGTCATGTATGGATGTGAGAGTTGGACTGTGAAGAACACTGAGCACTGAAGAATTGATGCTTTGAACTGTGGTGTTGGAGAAGACTCTTGAAGAGTCCCTTGGACTGCAAGGAGATCCAACCAGTCCATTCTGAAGGAGATCAGCCCTGGGATTTCTTTGGAAATAATGATGCTAAAGGTGAAACTCCAGTACTTTGGCCACCTCATGCAAAGAGTTGACTCATTGGAAAAGACTCTGATGCTGGGAGGGATTGGGGTCAGGAGGAGAAGGGGACGACAGAGGATGAGATGGCTGGATGGCATCACTGACTCGATGGGCGTGAGTCTGAGTGAACTCCGGTAGATGGTGATGGAGAGGGAGGCCTGGTGTGCTGCGATTCATGGGGTCGCAAAGAGTCGGACACGACTGAGCGACTGAACTGAACTGAACACACATGCAGATCTTAATCTCAGGCACAGCAAAACAGAAACTGATGACCAAACCAACAAATACTATGAGTTGTAAATTCAATAAACATGAGCATTATAGTAAAAAAATTTCATACCAGTTATTTCTTTTTATGATTTACAGACAGTGTTTACATGTTAACAGCTGTCTCAAGAAACAATGCTGGGACTTCCCTAGTGGCTCAGTGGTAAAAATGCAGGAGACATGGGTTTGATCCCTGGTCCGGGAAGATCCCACATGCTGTGGAGTAACTAAGCCCGTGTGGTACAACTGTTGAGCCTGTGCTCTAGAGCCCGGGAGCTGCAACTACTGAGCCCACATGATACAGAAGCCTGCTGAAGCCTGGGTCTCCTAGAGCCCATGGTCAACGCCACAAGAGAAGCCACCACAAAGGGAAGGCTGCACACCGTAACTGGAGAGCAGCCGCCACTCTCCACAACGAGAGTAAAGCCCACGCAGCAATGAAGACCCAGTACAGCCAAAAATAAGTAAAAGGAAAGAAACTTAATGCCAAATTAATTATACAGAGAAACTGGTATTCCGAATACTCACCACACATTCAACCTATATAGAACTTTTGGCACACTAGCAGAGACACAAAGAAAATTACACTTTTACTGCAAAAGGACAATCTTTACTGGTGCTAAAAAGGCAGAATCTTTACTGGTGCTTAAACAAAGAGGTAGCTAGAAAAATGCCACCATTTCTCTCAAACGTTATCATTTACATAACACCTTAAAATACACAATGATTTAGGAAAAAAGTCATTCTTCCAAACAGGTAAGACAAGTTAATCTCATCTATTTCATGATAGCAATTCCTTCCTCAGATGTTAACAACAGGCAGATTTATTTTATTTTAGCCTTTTGTCACCAGAGACAACTGCTACATCACTATGCAAACATGATGAACTCATTTTATTAGGCAAATAGTAGAATTTCATTCAAGTGCACTTAATACAGTACTACACATATAAACTGAAATTAAAAGAGATCTCCAATTGGAAATGGGGTTTAAAAAATACAGCTAATACTGATTTCAAGTTACATGTTTCATTGGTGTTCTAATAAAACATACAAAGCAAACGATTTGTTTCCAGCGTCTCTGAAAGATTATCTAGTCCTTTAATGTATTAAAATATAAGTGAGAAAATATACCCTTGAAATACAGACTTTAAAGTACAGTTTGAAAAACTGAAACCAATTTGATACGCTTAGTTCAGATTATGGTTAAATGGTTAAGAAGAGAGCTCAAGAGTTGATAAAAGTTTCAAATTAGTCACATTTGGTGAAAAAAACATAAATGCAGGTGGCTGTAATGTTTACACTGTGTCAGATTTTTTCAAATCCATGTATAATGTAAGTCCCCCAAATCATAGACTTAATTTCTTAAAATATTGCTCTGACTATTGAGGAAAATCCGAATGGATTATACCTAAAATGAGACTATTATTTTTCCTTTTGTAAAATACTTTTGGAATTCATAACAAAAAATATGCACAGAAAGACATTTAGAATTATCAATCCTTTTTTTAAATCGATGGATCGCAGCTCTTGAAAATTTTCCATTTATTTGCTTTGTTTCTTCAGAGTCTTCCTTTTCTTCCAAGAGTTTTGCTACAGATGTGTATCAGCTGTATATGTTAATAATTTATTTGCCTGTTCCCACAAGTGAAGAGGTGGTTTGATCTTTATATTTTACTTCTGGTAGGATTCTCTAACTTTCGCCTGCAGAGCATCACACGTCTTCTTGGCATCGCCTAGAAGCATGGCTGTGTTAGGTTTGTAGAAGATTGGATTGTCCACTGCAGCATAGCCAACGCCTAGGGACCTCTTCATAACAATGACCTAAGAACCAAAGATTAGGTGAGAGAGTATATTTAACAGACCTGGCCAGGACGTGTCAGACACACAAACTTTGTCCTGCCCTGACTTTGAACAAAGCATGTACCACTACTGATTCTTTACTACAAAGACTTTTAAAATACACAAGGAGTATTTTTTTAAAAATATAAATTTATTTATTTTAATTGGAGGTTAATTACTTTACAATATTGTATTGGTTTTGCCATATATCAACATGAATCCGCCACAGGTATACACGTGTTCCCCATCCTGAACCTGCATGTTTACTTTGTATTAAGTTGAATTCTTCAAATATGCTCATATTCTTACATCCACTAGAGAAAAGGTCCTGCTAACGACAGTGTATCTCTGAGTGATAACTGATTTTTCCGCCCAGTGTTTTTGTCTATAAAGACAATGTATAACACTTCCAATAAAAAAAAATAATAGTAATAACCATCTTTCTCTGAATGGGCTAAAGACAACAAATTTAGTGCATAAATTTCTACTACCAGTCCTAAGATAAAAGTAGTTGAGTGGGAAAATGGTATGATTCTTAGCCCATTGATTTAAAGTAAAGAATACTGGACAAGAAAGATGTAAGACAAGAGACCAAAGAATAATCCAGTGTGCCCCAGAAAAGAGCTAATGACTAACAGAATGCTTCCACAAAGAAAAATGAAGAGATAAGTCTTTCTCTAACACTGATGTGTTCTGCTGCTGCTACTGCTAAGTCGCTTCAGTCGTGTTCGACTCTGTGCAACCCCACAGACGGCAGCCCACCAGGCTCCCGCATCCCTGGGATTCTCCAGGCAAGAACACTGGAGTGGGTTGCCATTTCCTTCTCCAATGCATGAAAGTGCAAAGTGAAAGTGAAGTTGCTCAGTCGTGTCTGACTCTGTGCGACCCCATAGACAGCAGCCCACCAGGCTCCTCCATCCATGGGATTTTCCAGGCAAGAGTACTGGAGTGGAGTGACAAAGATGTGTTCTAGACATTTACAATTACACAGATTATAGATGTTGCTATCCTGCTGAATATCAAGTTAATTCTTCAAGAAATAAAAAGCCTCTCTATTTTCTTCTAGGACACAGAGGCTAGTCAAAAATGGAAGCAGAGCAAATGTATTCATGTCCCCTATACCATTAATATAGTAAGGTACTGTGCAAACTCTCAAAATACTGATGATTAATGCAGTAACTGTTTAAATACATATGAACAAGTGCATGCGCCATCTACTCACCCACCACAGATACTATGTTTAAAACTCCACATTTTTACAATAAAGAGAGACAAATTAAAGGGAAATATATATGTTATAATGATTCTTAAAATCCAGATATGAGTTGAGAGTGGTGAAAAGAGTTGCCCACAGTTGGGACAGAGCAAAATTATAAAGGCTAGATTTCCCTACAATCTAGCAGTTAGCCTTTTCAGAAGTAATGTGCTGTGAGCGGGGCTTGCTTCCGTATGCCATGTTACTGTTTGGATTTCTAAATCACCTTTCTTCTGGACACTCCATAACGTACAAGTGAACTGAAAGTCACTCAGTCATGTCCGACTCTTTGTAATCCCATGGACTATACAGTCCATGGAATTCTCCAGGCCAGAATTCTGGAGTAGGTAGCCTTTCCCTTCTCCTGAGGATATTCCCAACCCAGGGATCAAACCCAGGTCTCCCATATTACAGGCAGATTCTTTACCAGCTGAATGACAAGGGAAGCCCAACCCTTTCAAAAAAATTAAATGAAAATATGTGCTCATGTGAAGGTGATGATGTTAACTCACTATCCCAGAGGAAAGCCATCTGCTTCACTGGACTTGGCCTGGAATTCAGCCAGCCTCATCCCGAAAGCTCACAGCTCCTTTTTCAGTTGTGGTTACAATTGCATTAATCTACCCATATAATCTCCTCTAGTTCTAATTGCAGAGAAGGCAATGGCACCCCACTCCAGTACTCTTGCCTGGAAAATCCCATGGATGGAGGAGCCTGGTGGGCTGCTGTCTGTGGGGTAGCACAGAGTCGGACATGACTGAGCGACTTCACTTTCACTTTTCACTTTCATGTATTGGAGAAGGAAATGGCAACCCACTCCAGTGTTCTTGCCTGGAGAATCCCAGGGATGGGCAAGCCTGGTGGGCTGCCGTCTATGGGGTCGCAGAGAGTCGGACACAACTGAAGCTACGCAGCAGCAGCAGCAGCAGCAATTCTAATTGAGAAGGCTTTCAGGGCATTCACTCAGTTTCTCTGGTGACCACAGAACAGACAGAAGCTGGATCGAGAGAGTTGAACCCTAAATCTCCTCTTAACTCCTGAGCCTCCTAAAAGGCATCATCATTTCTCATCAAGTGACCAATGAAAAGTTCTATGTGCATATCTTAAGAGACCTTTAATTCTCAGAATGAAATGCAAGTCTGAAACTTTACCTGCTTTGATTTCCAGACTTCAAGGACTGGCATGCCTGCAATGATGGAGTTTGGGTCTTCTTGAGCCGCTGAATTAACAGTGTCATTAGCTCCAATTACAAGGACCAAATCAGTGTCTAAAAAGAAAATAAAAATATCACAGTGGTCACTTCAGGCAAATGATGGTGATCTGACTTTTTAAAGACAATATAATAGTTGTTTTAATAAGCTAATAGCTATCTATAGGACGAACACATGTGCCAGGCACTATACAAAGAGCTTTAGAGGTTCAGTAACTTAGGCAGCATCACACAGCTTAAAAGCAATAGGTCCTGAATCTGAACCTGAGCATCCTGACTGCAGCTTGTATTATTGTGCTTTCCCTCCCCTCCATGGATCTACCCAATCAGACTTTTGTTGTTGCTTCTGTTCAGTTGCGAAGTTGTGCCTGACTCTGCAACCCCACAGACTGTATGTAGCCCGCCAGGCTCCTCTGTCCATGGGTTTTCCAGGCAAGAATACTGGAGCGAGATGCCACTTCCTTCTCCAGGGCATCTTCCTAACACAGGAATTGAACCTGCATCTCATGCATTGCAGTTGGACTCTTTACCACTGAGCCACCAGGAAAGCCCAATCTGACTTTACAGCTATTATCTCAAAATGATCTTGCCAGTAACATTAAAGATATGCATTCCATTTTCAACTTTAAAAAGACCACTTAATATGCAATCTGACATCTGAAAGAACATGGTCTGAGAGTCTGTACTATATTAAAGCTGTGTCCATAATTCCTGGAACTGCCAAGTTTCACACATAATTTAGCAACAGTGAAATCTAAAAAGGAGACATAAAATTAAAATGGCCTAAATTCCCTCTTTAAGAACTGTAATTTAAATTACCTTAGAACTTTGCCAAAAATGCCATGTGAATCTAGACATACACATAATTTCATTATTTTTCTCTAGTAAACAGTATTTTTTTAAGTTTACAATGGATACTTGCCAGAGGGAACTGGTTTAATTTTAACAAACATGATTTTGGGTCAAATGTCATTAGCATTCAACATCTAGCCAGTGAAAGCCACCAAGTCCAGCCCCTTATTTGTGAAGTTCCAGTACTTCAAAGAAAACAGGAAAGTACTGACTGGCCATGAATTGGTGTAACTGAAAACCAGTCAAATCTCAAGACGTGGCAAGAATCAGATATTAAGTCATCAATGGAAACAGTTTTATAAATGAGAAGCCTGAAGCTGAGCACCAAGTTCAAGGGCAAGAGCAAACCAGAGTCAGGACCTGGATTCCAAAACCAGGTCTGTTCCTAAAGCCTCTGCAAGGCACTCCACTCCACTACATTGTCCCCCAAGATTTCCACCGTCCTTCAGATCTCCTCGCAGCGAGATGACTACTCATGGTGCTCCCAGATCCTGTCTCACTATTTTTCAGTATCATCTTTCGTTGATTTAATTTCAACTACTTACTAGGAGCAGGTTACTCTTTCTCTGGGAGGAGGTCTGCAGTAGTCCCACAATTTATATCCTCAGACTGGCATTGCTCTATTCATATTAAGAACACTTGAATTTCACCAGTACCCCATCACTTACCTGGGAAATCATGATTGATCTCGTCCATTTCCAACACAATATCATATGGCACCCCAGCCTCAGCCAGCAGCACATTAAGCTGACCAGGCATCCGGCCTGCAACTGGGTGAATTCCAAACCTAGACAGGAAACAAATGAACAGCTGGCCTTACTTGATGAGCCAAAATGTACAGGGACCCCAGGATCACCTTCAGACCTGCACACTCTGTTCTTGGCACCTCTGCTTCTCCTGGTACTATCAGATCTCTGCAAGAAGGAATAGAATCAGTCCAGATATACCATTAGTCTACAAAGAGTAAGGTTGGAGATTCAAGATCTCAGTATATACAAACTATAACTGCTCTCAAGAAAATAAGTGTAGCTTTAGAACCTGACTCTTCCATATATGTTTTAAGTCCAATGAACTCCCAACAACATTAATAAATAATACCACCTTACATTCAATAAGTATTATGTTCTCTCATGATATTTTCTGATATTTTTTTAATCTTTCTGAAGTCAGCCTGGAATTAAACATTTGCCATGAAAACCACTGTCGTGCACATAAGTTAAAGGCCTACTTTCAAAGAGAAAGTTATCCAACTATGTTATCCAAATTTTCTATGAGAATGAACAACTTTACAGTGGAAAAAAATTAACTTCATTTAAGAAGTTAAATTAACACTTCATGTTTTTATACTGTGATATAATTTATAAATTTCTTATACATTATTTCATTCTATCCCTAAATCATCTTTAATAATCTCCATCAAAAATTAGAATTCAGAGCACCTGATTCAAATTCAAATTTAGGACTAGTTAAATAAACTGAGCTATAGAGCTACATTCTTATATCTAAAAAAAGAGCGAAAGAGCAAGAATGTAAATAACAGGGGTTCCTTGCATATATTTTGGCATAACGGCTAATGCTGACTCTTCAAGATGTGCCATGCAACCTGACAACTTCTTTAGTAATGGGTAACCAGAGATTCAAACTCAAGTCTCCTTCAAAAGTCTGTACTTTTCACTACTATACAACACAGTCAGTATGGTCAGGCAATTTAAGAGGCATTTTTGTGATTAGCTCAAGATAACCAGTTATATGATGTTTGGTAAGTTACTAATCAGCTCTCTCAATTTTCCCATAGAGTACTAACCAGGTGTTATTACAAGCCCACCTCATGCTGAGGGGTATATAAAACCCTGCAGAAAAGGATTGAGAAATACCTATTTAGCTCTGCTTAAATGGGTGAAATAAGGAATTCTAAGAATCCAAATTACAGGATTCTCTGAGAAAAACTGAGAACACAGGAAGTTTCAAATAATATATATTTTTTAACTTTTAAATGTTTGCATGGACATAGGAGGAAAAAAAAATGTTTCTGTACAGAAAATACTTGCAGTAGTGCAAAACATTTACCAGCACCTCTACAGCTGGGAAGTAGGTTCTGAAAAACTACTAGGAGTGGGAGGTAGAATGAATTGTATAGAATGGACTATTAATAATCTAAGACTCAAGAAAGAAGTTCAGCAGCCGGTAACTTCAGGAATGACCAAACTGTATTGAGGCCGTTTGGGGACTTTGGAACTTTGTATAGTGGCATACACAACTCTTCAGCTATAATTGTTTTTGTCACAAGAATGAGAAGATTGGAAATTCTCTCCACTCCACTCTGGGCTTACTCCCTTGGGGGAACTGAGCCACTCTGCGTTCCCTGAGTGCCAGCCCTGCATCTGCTCTCAATCTACATGGAAGCCTCTCTCTGGGAGTAGAAGTGGAATCTTTGGGCTATACTTTTGACCTTCTGTTTGTGGGACAATGTTTTATTATTTGTATGTATGTGTGATGGTACTTACTTTGACTGGCTGAACTATATTTAATTGACTTAAAGATAAGTGCTTATAAATTAAATCTAAATACATAGAAAAAATAATCCAAGACTTGGTTTTTAAAAATTTTTACTGGTGTATAGTTGATTTACTATCTGTGTTAGCAAAGTGAATCAGTTATACATATATTCATCTTTTTCAGATTCTTTTCCTATGTTGACCATTACAGAGTATTCAGTAGAGTTCCCTATACTATAAAGTAAGTCCTTATTAGTTATCTATTTTATATGACAATATTTTATATACAATAATGTGTATATTGAAGCCTCTGTAAAAAGGCATTTATCATCTCTTTCCTCAGTGAGTTTTGTTTTAGTGAGAATAAAATTAAGGCAGTAATTAGTTTACTCCAGACTGTGGTCACCCAACCTCACCATCTCATAAAGCTTAAATTCTTTAACAACAAATTCTATCATTTTTAGAAATGTAAATGTTCAATACTTGAGTAAAATTTTAAAATGTTCTCTAAAAACAAGATTGTTAAGACTGTTGTTTTTTTTTTTTTTGGCTAGATACTGCTATCCTAGTATCCCTGTCTCTTTCAAATGAGAGTCTTTAATCACCTTGAAAACAAAAGAAATGAGGCAAAATACTGACAATTCATATTCACATTCTTCATGTAACAATACAAACTATATTCGGCACTTCCAAAATATCACACAGACTCTTGGATTGAGATGTCTACTCTAAAATTTTAACGTTTTCACAACAGCAGTAGGATAAGACATTTGAAAAAAATTTCTCTGGGCACCATAGTATATGTTCATTAAATGGGAGTTATATTACAAACCCTCAAATCTGAAGATAAATGTCGCTTTAATACTCTAACAATAATATTCTAAGCATTAATATAAAAAATGGGAGAAAATGTAGTATATTGAAATGACCAAAATATATTCCTATGCCTTCTGATTGCATGAACGTAGGAAAAGAAAAGACATATGAATGAAGTTTCAGAGGTAACTGATTTTGTAAACAAGCATCACAGTCTTCAATTCAGGACTTCTAAATCTTTCTTCAGTGATGGGAAGGGATGAATAATCCCTTAGGTTCACATGTAATAACAGAAGCAGAAAGAAAAAAAGATAATAACAGACTCAGAAAAGGTAAAGCTCACTTATATGGAATAAAGAATTTAAATTTCATAAAAGAGGAAAGATTCAATTTGTTTAATCCTCACAAAAACTGAGAAAGAAGGCAGAGCCCAAAGCAAAATAAATGCACATAAGAGAGGGACATGGATGTGTCATGCGTGACATTAAGGTGCATAAAAATAAGAAAGTCATTTGAACATCAAAATAAATAAGGTTAGTAATGGACAATAACCCTCTGGGGGAAAAGGCAATTCAGGAATCAAGACTGATAACCAGGATCTCCCTGGTGGTCCAGTGGTCAAGACTCTGCACTTCCACTGCAGAGGCCACGGATTCAATCCCTGGTTAGGAACCAAGATCCCACATGCCTCTCAGCATGGCTAAAAAATAAAATAAAGCTATTAGAAACTTATTCTTAAAAAAAGACTGATAATAGATTAGGTCAATAATGAAAGAAAGAAATGGAAGGAGGGAATACTCTCCCCTCTAATGGCTTAAATGGCTTACCCTCCCCTAAAATGAGCTTCCCTGGTGGCTCAGATGGTAAAGTGTCTGCCTGCAATGCAGGAGACCCAGGTACAACCCTTGGGTTGGGAAGATCTCCTGGAGAAGGAAATGGCAACCCACTCCAGTATTCTTGCCTGGAGAATCCCACGGATGGAGGAGCATGGTAGGCTACAGTCCATGGGGTCGCAAAGAGTAGGACACAACTGAGTGAGCTTCATAATAGCTTAAAGCTCAACATTCAGAAAACTAAGATCATGGTATTTGATCCCATCAATTCATAGGAAATAGATGGGGAAACAGTGGAAACAGTGTCAGACTTTATTTTGGGGGGCTCCAAAATCACTGCAGATGGTGATTGCAGCAATGAAATTAAAAGACATTTACTCCTTGGAAGAAAAGTTATGACCAACCTAGACAGCATATTCAAAAGCAGACCTTTGCCCACAAAGGTCTATCCAGTCAAGGCTATGGTTTTTCCAGTGGTCATGTATGGATGTGAGAATTGGACTGTGAAGCAAGCTGAGCGCCGAAAAATTGGTGCTTTTGAACTGTGGTGTTGGAGAAGACTCTTGAGAGTCCCTTGGACTGTGAGGAGATCCAACCAGTCCATCCTAAAGGAGACCAGTCCTGGGTATTCATTGGAAGGATTGACATTGAAGCTGAAACTCCAATACTTTGGCCACCGCATGCGAAGAGTTGACTGACTGGAAAAGACCCTGATGCTGGGAAGGATTGGGGGCAAGAGGAGACGGGGATAGAGCATGAGATGGCTGGATGACATCACCGACTTGATGGACATGAGTTTGAGTAAACTCCGGGAGTTGGTGATGGACAGGGAGGCCTGCCCTGCTGAGATTCATGGGGTCACAAAGAGTTGGACATGACTGAGTGACTGAACTGAACTGATAATGGTAGAATACCAACTGATAAATGTAGTGGGTTATAAAACCACCATTTTACATCAAGATTGGTCAGATAAAAAATCATCAGCACACACTCAATCTAAGGAGTAAAGCTTGAATGAGAAACAGGATTCTGCTACGTCTTAAAGAGAGCTCAACAGAAAAAAAAAAATCAATAAAGACTTTCAGCATGTTCTCTGAGAGCTACTTCATCTAAATTGATCAGTAATAACTAGTTCTTAGACACAGAACACCTGGATTCTCTGCTGAATGGGCATCTGGTTAATGGACTGAATGGGCACAGTCCATATTTCTTTTTCTCCCCAGCTAACAGTTCCTTATAATAGCTAAAAAATATATATTACCAAGATTATAAAACCAAATCTCAGCCAAGGAGTTAAATTGAAATTATAGTTTATTATGATTTTAATGCACTATTTGATATGCACAGATACTGACAGAATATTGCAACTTGACATTCTTCTAAATATCATATAAAAGTGAAAGCCTCTCAGTCGTGTCTGACTCTTTATGACCCCATGGACTATATAATCCATGGAATTCTCCAGGCTGGAATACTGGAATGAGTAGCCATTTCCTTCTCCAGGGAATCTTCCCAACCCAGAGATTGAACCCAGGTCTCTTGCATAGCAGATGGATTCTTTACCAACTGAGCCACCAGGGAAGCCCAAGAATACTGGAGTGGGTAGCCTATCCTTCCCTAGGGGGTCTTCCTGATCCAGGAATTGAATTGGGGTCTCCTGCATTGCAGGCGGATTCTTTACCAGCTGAACTACCAGGGAAGCCCAAACAGCATGTGGAAGAACTAAAAGCACAAAGAATGTGCCCACCAAGGGAGAGATTCTGTAATTAAATTTGGGGACCCTAACATGTCATTATTTTTGAATAATGATAGAACAAAATAATTTCCAAAAGAACACATCCTAAACTCAAAAATTTTAGTTTGGAAAGGTCATTTCACTTCACAGAGGTTCTTAGTAATATAGCTGACATATCAAATTATATTGTTAATCAGCTGACTTTTATTCAAAGTCAATGCCAATTTGTATTTCAACTGTGGTGATTTCAAGTCAACATTCAAAATTAATGCAGGGTTGTTTTCAAATATCAATAAAAGGTACTCTATCTCCCACCACTGACTAGATCCCATAATATAACTAAATAACTAGATTTAGTTAGGGAGTTGCAGCTTAAAAGGATCATAGGGCACTTGGATAAGGTTCAAGAGAAACATAAAATACCTAACAACTTAGAAAATAACCCACACTAAGTGAAAAAAGATCAACTGGCTAGAAAAAAAGGCAAAACTGATTTTCAAGCAGACCAAATAAAACAGAAGTTGACCAAATATTCCCCACTTTCATTTAACAGAAAGAAAGAAAATGGTCTTCAAATGCAAAAGAAAGAACTGGAATTAAATTTTTTTAAAAATACCCTTCTGTCAAAAACTTAGGAAGTGAAAGTCACTCAGTTGTATCTGACTCGTTGTGACTCCATGGACTGTCCATGGAATTCTCTAGGCCAGAATACTGGAGTGGGTAGCCTTTCCCTTCTACAGGGGATCTTCCCAACCCAGGGATCAAACCCAGGTCTGATTGCATTGCAGGTGGATTCTTTACCAGCTAAGCCACAAGAGAACAAACTCCCTCCTTAGGGGAAGTTTCAGGCCTCTTTTCTGTGGATCAGGAAGAGACGGTTTCATTCATCTAAGCTGATGTTAAAACCACCAATTTAGTACAAAATGGATTCAAAAGGATTTCACAAATAAATGCTTAGGATGGCTGGCCAGCAGTGGACAGAGTCAAGGCAGTTATGGCAGCTGAGACAGCTCTTTATTTACTGGCGGGGGGTAGGGGGGTTGTCAAAACCACTAGGAAGGGAGAACAACAGCTTTGGTAAAACTTAGGATTCCCAGAACAACCGCAAGACACTGCCCTACCTCCATCCTATGCCACTAACTGCAATGAATTTGTGCTCTTTTGAGATCCTCATGGCAAATTTTGGACACCAAAAATTTCTCCTAATCTCACAATCCTTCTGAGCATCAACAAGTGCTTCCTGTTGCACCCCGGTCCGTTCCTCTCCCCAAAACCTGATTGGTGAGGCTTGTACTTAGTCATGTCCAACTCTTTGTGACCCCATGGACTGCAGCCTGTCAGGCTCCTCTGTCCATGGAGATTATCCAGGTAAGAATAGTCATGCCCTCCTCCAGGGAATCTTCCCAACTCAGGAATCAAACTGAGGTCTCCTGCATTGCAGGCAGATTCTTTACCAACTGAGCTAGCAGGGAAGCCCAGGTGAGGCTCAAGAAAGGCTGAGTCACTGTGCTATAGGACATATAAGGTCTGTACTAGTGTCCTATTAGTGATATAACAAATTACCACAAATTTAGTAGCTTAAAACAATATGCATCGATTACAGAGGCCTGACGTCCAAAATCAGCACCCATGTGCTAAAACCAAGGTGTCGGCAGGACTGTATTTCTCTGAGAACCTTGAGGAGAAAATCCATCCATCGCTTGCCTTTTTCCCAGCTTCTGGGGGCTGCCCCCTTTCCGTGGCTTGAGGCTGCATCACTGACTTCTGCTTCCATTGTCCCATCCCCTCTCCTGACATTGACCCTCTTCCTCTCCTTCATAAGGACCCTAGTGATTACACGGACCCAAACAAATAACTCAGAATCATCTCTCCATCTCAGAATCATCACTGAATCTATAAAGTTCCTTTGGCCATATAAGGTAACGTATTCACAGGTGTGGGGTATTCAGAGGTGGGTTTCTTTGGGGGTCATGAATCAGCTTACCCCAAACTCCCTTTCCAGTCCTAAAATTCCATGAACCAGGGATTCCGTTTTAGCTGAATAAGTCAATATACACTTTGTGATTTACTTTTGTATTTTGTAACTTACTTCTGCATCCCTCCCTGATTCCAGTGATTTTGTAAATTTTTACTGCCTTTGCTTATCTTTAATCCATCTGGCTATCATCTTCATGTTTTAACTGAGGTGTCTTGGCCCAAATTAGAAGTTAAAGACCTCCAAATGTATTTGTTATTATCGTAATATTTGATTATCTGCAGACTGCATAAAGACAATGTTTCTGCTGAGCTAGTCGTGAGGGGTAAATAGCTAACCAGCATGTTATGCTGAATATCCCAAAGGACAGCTCACTTTATATCTGTTTGTATAACAATTTATTATACTAAATTTTAAGACTCTAAAGTTGGAGAGAAACACACGAAGACTATTATAAGACAATGCCAATGTTTTGAGAGAAATGACAGAATGCACTAAATTTGTAGGAATATATATGAGCACATGGATGAGTCAATGTGAATTTATAATAATTCTGGCCCATGCAACTGGCTAATCTTCAAAGTATGGATTAAAGCTAATTATATCAGACATTGGTTGCCCATGACCAGCAATTTCCAGGAATTGATGGCTAAAGTTCATCAATTTCCATCATCACATGAAGAACATCCAGAATTCAGAAATGCAAAGCCTACCAGCCTTTTGGTTCTCCCCTTTAAACCACAAAAATTATCTTGATTGTATACTTGCTTATTAATAACACAGGATCAGCTGTCCCTGTCCACAACCTAACTTTACAGAAGAGCAAATCTACTAAAATGAGATCACAGGAAAATCATCCAGGCTCCCAAAACTCACTCCTCATGCTCCTTCTGCATTATAGGAACTGGCTGATGACTGTGCTTTCCAAACTGGGAGCAACTTGAGAACAGGGACTGTGTCCTATTTATCAGTTCCCAAAGTACCTGGCACTCCAGTAGAGCAACTCAAATAAAGAGAGGGAAGTAAGGACGAGAGGGATGTAGGGAGGGGAGGAAAGGGTTTTAAGGAACATAGTGTGCCCAATAAAGCACACTGATTCAATAAAGTGCAAACTCGCTAAATCTCTTTTGGAAAAAAGATTTCAGAGTAGCAAAGAGTAGCAGCTAAAAGCTCTAGGGTGCCACTGCCTGGGTTCAAAACATTCAGACAATTTACCTCTGTGTGCCTCCCTTTCCTCCTGTGTACAACAGGAGTGATAATAAAGCCTTTTCAGAGGATTACTGTGACATTTAAGGAAGATAATTCACATAAAGAGCATTTTATACAAAGTATTTTAGACCAATGCCTGGCACACGTAAGTCCTTAATGAATGTAAACTGCAATTATAATACCCCATTGAAACATATTTTGTGATATAAATGTTCATCTGTATTGTTCAAATAAATGCACATTTTTAATGATCATTTATATATAAAGAAAGGCAAATTTTCACAAAGGCAAATTTGTTTCATTAAAACAAATGCTGATTTGTCAGCATTTTCTAAACTGGTTTTCTAATTTTTACCTTGAAATCCAAATAAATATCAAGATGGTCCAATAAAAGCCAGAAATTCTTTGAACTTGCAACTATATGCAAAAGCTAGAGAAATTATATAGTTAATATAGACTGAGGTCAATAATTGTGACCACTGGACTTGTTGATCAATTGGTTGTAGCTAATGGAAAATTCCATGGATGGAGGAGCCTGGTGGGCTGCAGTCCATGGGGTCGCTAAGAGTAGGACACGACTAAGCAACTTCACTTCACTTTTCACTTTCACACACTGGAGAAGGAAATGGCAACCCACTCCAGTGTTCTTGCCTGGAGAATCCCAGGGATGCGGGAGCCTGGTGGACTGCCATCTGTGGGGTCACATAGAGTCGGACACGACTGAAGCGACTTAGCAGCAGCAGCAGCAGCAATATTCAAATTATTGTAATAGTGTCAAATTTCAAAAGGCCGCATTTAACTTTTCTATAGATACTATTAAGGCAAAAAAGTACTGTTTCCTTAACTGAAACATACAACAAATGTCACTGACAAGTCAAGGTAATCTTCTCAATTATCTTGAAGATAATTTAAGAAAAAGTTAAACACTTTTTGCTATTTTCCTCTCTCAAGCATAAAAACAGTAAAGTCTTTTGTGTAACATTATATGATAAAAACTAAGGCCTCCATCACCAGTTAAAAACAGACCCAGGCACAGTTCCAGAAAGGTGGAACAATACACTTATATGAAACAATGATCTTCAGAGCCTTTTAATCAACCAAGAAAGAACAAAAACAAATAAAAGTGCATACAGAACTATTCATAAATTCCATGTAAAATGGGTAAATTTAGTAAAAGAGCAATCTTAAAAAACTATGAACTTTAAGCCTCTTTTATAATTGTTGCTATTGTTCAGTCACCAGGCTTTCCTGTCCTTCACTATCTCCCAGAGTTTGCTCAAATTCTTGTCCATTGAGTCAGTGATGCTATCAAACCATTTCATCCTTTGCAGGCCCCTTCTCCTTTCACCTTCAATCTTTCCCAGCATCAAAGTTTTTTCCAAAGAGTGAGCTCTCTGCATCAGGTGGCCAAAGTAACACACGATGATATAAGTCCCATTCTCAGTTTTTCTGCAACTTCAAATTAGATTTCAGACATCACATGTGCTAAAAGGAACATGAGTTCCCATGAACAAGGGCCATGGGGACAATACGTCCTGACCACAGAGTATCACAACAGTTGTTGACTTTTGCAGAGTATAAACCATTCACTACATGGATCCTACCACACATTCAAATAAACTACATTTCCTTGCTTGCATTATGGAAATATCCAGATTTAGTTTAGCAATAAAACATGATGAAGAGCCAAGTATCCCAACTCAGTACTAAGACAAAGAAACTACAGAAACAACTGGACCCCATTCTAAAGTATTTAATGTGTTTTCTCCATTTTGAAGCCTCTTATTACAAATAGTGAAAAGGATCTCCAGATTTTTAAAAAATATTTTTATAACCTTCAACTATTTGGTTACATGTTTTATGAGACACTATGAAATTAAAAGATGCTTACTCCTTGGAAGAAAAGTTATGACCAACCTAGATAGCATATTCAAAAGCTATTACCTTGCCAACAAAGGTCCGTCTAGTCAAGGCTATTGTTTTTCCAGTGGTCATGTATGGATGTGAGAGTTGGACTGTGAAGAAAGCTGAGCACCGAAGAATTGGTGCTTTTGAACTGTGGTGGTAGAGAAGACTCTTGAGAGTCCCTTGGACTGTGAGGAGATCCAACCAGTCCATCCTAAAGGAAATCAGTCCTGGGTGTTCATTGGAAGGACTGATGCTGAAGCTGAAACTCCAATACTTTGGCCACCTCATGCGAAGAGTTGACTCATTGGAAAAGACCCTGATGCTGGCAGGGATCGGGTGCAGGAGGAGAAGGGGACGGCAGAGGATGAGATGGCTGGATGGCATCACCGACTTGATGGACATGAGTTTGAGTAAACTCCGGGAGCTGGCGACGGACAGAGAGGCCTGGTGTGCTGTGATTCACGGGGTCGCAAAGGATCAGACACGACTGAGCGACTGAACTGAACTGAACTGACTGATGCAAAATTTATTCTCATACCCAAGATGTTCAAAGGGTTAATATCCTTTCTTTTACTGTTTCATATTTTAAAATTGAACTTTACACAGAACAATGTATGCTGATAGCATTTTAAAATTCTTCCTTCCCAATAACATCACTGTACAATTTTCCTAAATATATCATTCTCAGCTCCTAGGTGGCTGTCAAATTAACTCAGGAAAAGATATAACAAAGAGAAAATAAACAGATTACTTATTCTTCCTGTTTTTAACCATAAATATCTATAAATCAAAAAAACCTTAAGAGTTAAAATAGACTTTAAGGTCTTTCTAATACAATGCTTCCTAAGGTAGGACGTGTTTATTTAGAGTAACAACAATAACATGTACACCGTGTTCTGTCCTGGGAATTTCACTACAGATGTAATAGAATCCCTGCTAGGAGGTACACCCAAAGAACCTTTGTATTTGATGTTTGCACGTAGCAATGCTCCATTCTGAGGAAGGTTCATGGAGGTAATAAAAAGATTTGTTACTATTTTCAATATTTTTTGATTAAATGTTTATTTTATTTAATTAAATATTTTAATTCATTTTAACCTTTGAAAAATATGACAGCATCTGGAAAGACAGGGTTCTTTGGTTTATCACATTCTGACCAGAACTTCTGATTGACAGCTACAGGTCACCTATTAAAAGCACAAGGAAAACCTATTTTTTTAAGAGAAACAATTTTAGTAAATGCATTTTGAAGTAAAATCTTATAAAATACGAAGCAGACTAAATGTCACACACAGCATCCTTCCCAGTGAAAAGGCTGGGACCAGCTGTGTGGGGTTAGTCTATCTATCAGAAGAGAAGCATAGAAACAAAGTGGGGAAAAAAATCTGCCCGGCAATGCAGCTGTCATCCACAAAAACTGATTAACGAGAAATGTTGTAGAGTCAATGTTTTGGCAAGTCTTCTTAGGCAAAAGGACAGAAATCCAACTTTTGAAAACTGTGAGTCCTTTTCAGAAGCAATGGTTCAGATAAACCCACTCATACAATTCTGAATGAAACAGAAAATTCTAATTTCCTCGAACTTTCCAACTGCCAGAATTGGAGAACACTAAGTACTTTTCTCTTTTTTTTGAAGGTGAATAAAGGCTGAACTCTGATCTGAATCTGGTATTCATCCACAGCCTCCCCTTCTTCAGGAAAAAATAGTGAATGTTAAAGGGCTTACAAGAGTGTCTCAGGGGCAGTTTTTCTAATACAGAACAACAGAACCTGTTCTATGAGTATGAGTGAAGAAATGTTTGACAGGACACTATGGTCACATGTTCCATGTGTATAGGTGGCCCATGACACTGGGGCCACCCCAAAAAAACAAGAAGTCATCTGAACAGGACCAGGTCAGATGACTGGTGCGAATGTCAGTGCAGAACCCTGTCCCAACACTTCCTTTTCCACTCCAAGGAGATTATAAATTGTGCCCAAATCTGCCTTTTTCCTTCACTGAACCAAATCCAGTGCAGTCAAGAACAGTAGCTGTATAACTACTGACATGGTTTTTATTTCAAAATAACTACTAAGACTATGAAGAATGATATCAGGGGGAAAACTGAAATTCTATTTGCAGATAAAGTTCTAGAATACATATGCTTGCACACTGGAGAGATGTAGTGAAAATCATACATAATTTCTTATTTCTGACTGAATAATGTTAATGATGCTGAATGACTCTTGAAATGCAATGACTAGTAAATAGCATGAAATGGGAATTATTAACAAGATACGGAAGAATTTGAACATGAAATGACAAGAGGGCTTCTATTTACTTCTCCTCTACCGTGTTTACACGAACCTCATTGACAAAAATCAGCTCAAAGAGTCTATAATAATTAATAGTAGACCTAGAAGCCAAACATCACTCTGATGGTCAGAGGCACTGGTTTCTATCAGTAGTGAGAGTTTCTCCCCTTGACCACTGGAATGCCTGTGATCATCATTTCCAAGGAATGAGTCCTAGAACAGCATGGCTGGGAGAGGCTTTATAAAGCACCTAAATCACAGCCTTTAACATAGTCTTCTGTTCTTTCCACTATATCAATATGCTGTGGACAGCACGCAGTCAGAGGCAATCTGATCAACAGTCAAGAGTCTGGAAGGATGATGGCCCTTCTCTAGTAAAACGGACACTTTTGATCTGAGGGATTCCTGGAAATTTTATACAAGAGGTTGACCAGAGATATAAGTGAACGCACACACTGGTCTTCCTCTCTTCTACCAAAAGTTTCACTCATTTGACTAATGACACAAATAATTCCCATCACCCATCCTCCTGCCACCATGTTTTATAAGAAGGCAGGCTCAGTGCAAAGAAACACAGCATATTCTTGCAGAACACCAGAAGCACGGGCTAATTAATTCATCACCAAAGAGTACCAGTGGAAACTCTGATATAATGATCAATGCCCCTGCTGTTGTTTGTCATTTCAACTAGTGACCGAACTGAAAACACAATAGGGTTATAAGTGTCAATTCAGAATATCTTAACGCCTATTAATTAAGTTCTCCTTAAATATCAACTCCACATGGGTTAGGAATTTTGATCTTTGTATTCGCTGATGTATTCTCAGAACTTACAACAGTGCCTGGCACCAAGTACTATGTAATTATTCATACAGTGAAATGGTCACTGACATGAATAGTCATGGCTAATAAGAAAGTAATGCAAAGCTGGCAAGAAACTCATAAAAAATATCTATTTCCTTTCTCAACTGCTACACTGGATCTTTTTATCTGGCCTAACCTCTATTCTCTTCAGAAGCACATATCTTTATTACTTAACAAAGCTGCAGGTCCTAGATTTTCTTGCACCCCAAAATATAACAAATCCAAGATAGCTGAACTCTATTTATTTGGACTGCATTTAATCCATGAAAAACGGGAAAATCCAGTTAGATCAACAAAATATTTCATCTTCCAGTATCTTCAGAGAATAGATTTCCTAGCAAAAATAACACACATTTAAACTTACAGTCCTGTCACACAAGACTGTAAAACACTATTAAACTGCAAATACCACTGGCAGATAGATATGTTTAGACAGAAGATGAAAAAAATAATTAAATATTTATTTTTTAAAACCTGCAAAAAAAGTTTCATGTTATAAGTAGAATAAAAAGTTTAAAGTATTCCCTTGACAGCTATCTACTCTTGTCCTTTGCCTTCCTACCCTCCTTCTACTCCACACTCTTCTTAGCATGTTGGTACATTAAATGGAATTCATTCACTCGATCATTTGTTGATCGATTTGTTCTCTCTCTATAAACTTTTGAGAGTGGGAAATGAGCTTCTGCATCCTTGTATTCTCAGCACCTAGAAATAAATTTCTATTAGCATATTATTAATAGAAAGACAGAGTTGAACATTAACAGGAAAGCCATATATAACATCAGTTAGCCAACCAAAGAAGTTGACAAATTTTAAAGCAATAATGCTTTATACAAAGAAAATCAAGCAGCGATTAATTAACTGCAAAAAGAAACAAAAATATGTCTTTCTAAGGATTATTTGTTGGAAACACTACCTCAGCTTTATAATGAAGAGCTTGTATTGACCCAAAGATTGGGAAACGAAGAGAAAAAAATGTCTGTGCTCTTGTATCATAAGATTTTTATAATAAAATGCTTTCAGAGATCAAGCATAAGTTAGGTATTCTGGGTGCCCAGGAAGCAACAATATCCTGGCCAGTAAAGACGGCTAAGTCGGTGAACTTCCAGGACATTCTGAAATGAGCTCTTTTCATGAAATATCATGTGCTTCATTAAATAACTTCAGGTCTCTGTGAGCATGTTATGACTATCGCCAAAGTAAAGGAAAACAGGGATGTCTCTAAATCAATCATGGGCCATGAAGCCAGACAGACTGTATGACAGATGCAATTTTTCTTGGCACCACTTGGGCATAACTAATTGATGACAATCGTATGTCCACACTGGCACAGTTCCATGGGGAACGTGTGAGACTATGTCACCACATCTGGATGAGAGGCACGCGGGGTCCTGAGGCTCAAAGATCTACTAACAGCAGAGGCCCAGCAGCTGTGCTCAATGAACACCGTGGGAGCTCCACAGAGTGATGAAAGGACTAAATTACCGCCAACTGTAAATACAGACTTATTTCATTAAAACACGAGGTAACCGCTGCAGCCATCCCTTGCTCAGACAGACATGTGCCTCTTAAGAAAAAGCCAACACCTAACTTCGTAAAGAAAATCTGCATTTCTGCTACAGAAAGATGATGATGCACGTAAAGCAGAATCAACAAAATTGCTATGATTCCCTTTAAAATTAAAAAAAATAAAAACTCTCATGGAAGCTAGAAAGGAAAAATATGATAATCTACTGTCATGTTAGCAAGAATAGCTCTCTTTCATTTAATACAAACATGAGACTTACATAACTTACTACAAAGCCCATATTGAAAATTCATTATAGTAAAAAAAGAAAAAATTTGAACATATTAATATATAATTTCATCTTTAATATGAATCAGAGTAATCAATGTAAGTGGCTAACTCTTCCTAACTCACAAGTAGAAATTAGGCTGACAAGTAATATCATTCACATAATAAATTACTAGCATTTACTACTAACAAATTATTTTAAAAACTGATGATTATACAAAATGATTAAAAGCTCTCATGAAAAGCCTGATGTTCTGGTCACAAAATTAGTTTTTCTTGGCGGGGGTTGGGGGTGGGCGCACTGTGCCATGTGGCTTGCAGGATTAGCTCCCCAATCAAGGATCAAATTCAGGTCCCCTGTAGTGGAAGTGCAGATTCCTAACCATTGGACTGCCAGGCAAGTCCCAAAATTATTTCAATAAAAAAAAATTTATGACTGAGAAACTACTCATACATGTTTAATTAAATACCTGCCAGAAATCTTAAGTCAAATAGTTACTTTTTCAATGCAGTGTGACAGAAATTCTCCTAAAACAGCACTTTATATTATGTCTTCATGGATGAAATTCAAATTTTAAAGGAGGTCAGAAGCCAAAATTTCCTTTGGCTTATCCCTTTTCCTTATCCCTGATTTTCTTTCCCAACTCTCTTAATTCCTCCCTTTCACATCCTGCCTTCTGTCAATCTTCCCATCCTGCACCCACAGCCTGGGCTGACCAGTGGGTAACGAGAGAGGTTATATCGAATTAATCATTCCTTTCCCTAAGAATAACTGAGACATGAAAGCCATCTTTCTGTTTTATTATGATTGCCACTCTTCTCCTAAACATGTGGTGACAGAAGGCATCGTTAATACATTATACTCTTTTACATGTGGATCAAATAAAGAGAAAAAAATTTCTTGTTAGGAAAATCATAAAAGATTCTGTAACACATCCTTTCCATTTGTAGGTCTGCAAATGCTTTAAGTGGCAAAGACTACAGCTAAAAGGGAAGCCGCATTTAATACCCTCTATAAAAAGAAGAATAAGCTACCAAAATGAGACCTCTCATGTGAAAATTAGAAAACAAAGACGATGCCTTCTCTCCTCTTCTATCAGTTCATCTTAGACTTCACTCAACATGGAAGCCATCTACATCATAGAAATGGTGGACCTATCATAAAATAGTATTTTGATTCTGTGTATTTAAGAAGCACAGGCTCACTATAGATCACAGGAAGGTGGAGAGTGAGAAAAAGACTGACAAAAGGAAGAAAGGGTGGGAAGAAGGAAAATGCAGCTGACGCTAAAACTTTTTAGGTAACCCTTTGATTTAATCACCTAAGACTCTCCTACTGCTGTCAAAAGCGGCAACATTCGAGCTAAAGATTCGGACTCTGCATCTAGTCTGTACAGATAGTCTGATTAATTCTAGGCCCTCTGTTTGGCTAATTTTCTTATCATCTTCCTCCAGGCAAAAGTGTAAGATTGACATCTCAAAGGAATTTTATTAATAAACATAAGTAGTTTTGTCAATATGCAATGACATCTTGGTAAATGAACCAATCTTATTTAACAATAGAGTTACCCTGTTGCTCTGACTTCCATGTCAGTGAAACTGCTAGTGAACCAGTCTCCCTAGACAACACGCAGCAGCTATGCTCCCATAGACAACTCCAGCCGGCCCCTTCATTGCCTCCCGACAGCAGAGTTCCAGAAGGCGGACCCAAAGGTACACAGGACAGACATAAAGACACAAACCCTTTATCCAAGGTCAGGTGGAAAAATCTAGAAATCCAGAGTCCTTGACTTCACATTCTGCTTAATAACCATCCACCCAAGAGCAGAATCCAGGGCCCAAGTAGCAAATAGCAGCAATAGGAGCTATTCTAATTCACAGTCCAAAAAGTATATGGCTTTATTATCTATCTTATACACAGAAAAAGAAAGTTTTCTGCAGTCTTTTCTAGCCCAAGTGTGAGAGCTAAATCCATCAACCAGTCACAGGTTCACCACTCGGGCTCACACCCTTTGGAGACCCCCTGTTTGAGATGTTTTCCTTCTGTGTGAACAACAGAAACCCAAAAGACACAGCTTGATGGGACTCAGATGCCTTGATGACCTCCTTCCCCAAGTGAAACCACAGAGAAACCAGGTTTCCACTTTTCCCTATTGATAAATATCCTGGAATGTAGTACCATAAGAATTTCCTTTTCTAAAATGAGACTATATTGAAGTTGGATGCTATTAGAGACAGTGAAAACTCGGAAGCAAGACTAAGGCTAGAACAGAGTCTTTCATAACTTTCTCTACCTAGTATCACAGGTAAAACCCTACTTGAAGAAACCTTCAACCCCTTCAAACCCCTTCTGAAGTCACCTTCAGAAGTCATCTCTCTTCCTTTCCTTTCACATATGCATGGCAAGCACTTACCTGACTTTTTTGCCTTGTTCAGAGAGCATCTTCACCAAATCAGCAATGGGGTACTGAGCTTTGGCTGCACAGAGACCGTAGCCTACAGGAGCATTGAGAATACAGAAGAATGTGGTTTTATTTCAAATTGTATGAACTACAATTTCTTTATGCCAAAAAGGGCATTCAGTTAACAGGACTAGAAGTGAAAACAAAAAACTGACAATATGGACTTTAAAAATATTGGCCTAAATTTCAAATTCAAAATCTCATGGTCCCTCCTCAGTCCCCTACAGTGTCTAACAGTGCTGGGCACTCCCTCCCATGTCACACACACGTGCACGGTGTATACACTCTCACCCGCTCTCGCATAAATGTTTCCAAACTGTCACCCTACTTGGCTTTGAGATCACTGCCATCCCTTAGTAACCCTCCTAACTTCACCACTATTCTTCCTCAATTTCTTTGAACAGATCTTTTCCTTCTTTACTCCCGCTCTTAAATCCTGAGTCTCCCCCAGGGCTTTAACTTTGTACCTCACTCTCTCCCTGGAAAACCTCAGCCCATCCCACAGCTTCAACAACCTCCTGAAAGTAAAATAGCACTAGTCACTCAGTCACGTCCAACTGTTTGCAACCCCATGAACTGTAGCCCGCCAGGTTCCTCTGACCATGGGATTCTCCAGCCAAGAATACTGGAGCAGGTAGCCATGCCCTTCTCCAGGGAATCTTCCAGACCCAGGGATCGAACCCGGGTCTCCTGCACTGCAGGCAGATTCTTTACTGTCTGAGACACCAGGGAAGCCCCCAACAACTGCCTGACAACTCCCAATCTGCCTCCAGGCTCCACCCAATACTGAGCTCCAGTTCAGCCTGTCCACTGGCCCATCTACACTACAAACTTAATGTTTCCAAATAAGAACTTAAGATTTTCCCCCTCTGCCAAAAAAAAAAGTGCTCCATAGTTCTGATGTTCTTTCAAGAATGACCAAAAACATCAATCATTTCCCTTCTCCTTCAACCCCTGTGTTCTGTCCCTCCACCCTTTACAGTGAATCTCATATCTATCCCCCTTTTCCTACCCTCATTTTTTCAAAGACCGATCTCTGCTCAAGGTCTGGGGTCCAACACAAATCCAGACTTCCCAACAATCCTTAGATTCCCCGTGATAGAAAACGTGCCTACATTGTCCAATGCAGCTCTTATCAAAACCCATCTTGCATTATTTACTGATCTGACTTCTCCACTAGATGGAAAATGCCTAAAGGGAAGACAATATGTCCTTTACTCTCCACTTTCACACCCCAGAACAGTGTTTCTCAACAGGTAACACCAATGCACTCTGGCTGGGACAACCCATGCTGCAGGAAGGTCCGAGGCTTATAGCATATTTGGTTTACCTGCTCGCACACACACTAGCTGACAGTAGCAGCTCCATCTTTGAGAAGCCAAATCCATGTGTTTCAAATACCCTGAGAAAAATAACGCTGCCCCCACTTGAGAAGACTGTCACCTGAAGTTTCAATTCTGCTAATGTTTGCTGTTTACAGCGCCTCCAGCGCGGGAGACCCGAGTTCGACCCCTGGGTCGGGAGGATCCCCTGGAGAAGGAAATGGTAACCCACGCCAGTATTCTTGCCTGGAGAATCCCACAGACGGAGAACCCTGGTAGGCTACAGTCCACGGGGTCGCAAAGAGTCAGACATGACTGAGCAACTTCACTTACTTTCACTTCCACATAGTCAACCAACAAACTACCCACATGATAAAATCAATTGATTTTCTTTACAGAAAACTTCTATGATAGCATGATAGAGTTAAAATACTAATCTGAAATCAATGTATTGCCTGTAATAAATGCAATGGCATTCTTTGATGAGTAAAGTACTGGGCTAAGCCTCAGGAAATTGGGAAATTGAAGCTTGGGGAGACAAACTGACTTGGGCCACATGTCAATTATTACAGGCAAAATGAAAAACAGAAGTAAGGTGTTATGACTTCTAGACCCAGTCCTTTCTACTGGACTTGTTACCTCATCTTGTTGGAAATCAGATGATTTTCAATGGTTTTTTTTTAAATATTTACTTGTAGAAAGAAAGACATTAACATTTACCAACCCTTACTGAGTGAGTCTAATGAGTGAGTTGAACACTTCCATATACTATTTAATTCTGACATAGGCCCAAAATTTATCAATGAGAAAAAAAAATTAACCAAGACTCAAAGATGATTTAAACATTTTGTACTGAATCACAGAAAAACAAAAGTAGAATCTACTACCTCAATTTATAAAATCTCTATATGATTCCCAAACTATTAACCTAAGCCAAGAATTCCAGAACTATTCACTTAGTAATCACAGGGTTGTTTCTAAATTTCCATTATACTTTCAAAAATGAGTCAGTTCCAGTTTGATCTTTCCTATTACAAGAAATTACTTTAAGTGATTTTAGGTTGTTTGCTTTCGGGTTTTGGTTTTTTACCTGGAGTAATAATAATGCTATTAGCTTCTCGAATCATGTCAATTGCATTGTCAAGGTTGATTTCTGTATGCGTGCCAGAAATTTCCATGGGTTTTCCACCAGCTGTTGAAGTGGTACCATAGCCTCCAAGAATCACGTTAGCCAGGGAGCGATTCATTGCCTGGAGAGCAAAATTATCAGCTGTGAAAATTTAATCCACATAAATTTTCTGTGAATACGATAGTCAGAGTCAATTAAAGATGTTTACTTGATCACCTAAAACATTTTAACCAAATAAATTTGATCGAGTGTCTGAAAATTATTTCAAAAATTTAAATGATAAAAAGATATCTGGGAAATCACATCACTGTTTTCTATAAAATCAACTTCACACTGATATATTTTCCATCAAAATAAATTTTAGAAAGGCATTTAATGAAAAATTACCAGTGACTTTAACATATATATTTAAAAAGTACTAGTTGTTCAGTCACGTCCAACTCTTAGCAACCACATAAACTGTAGCCCATTAGGCTCCTCTCCCCATGGAATTCTCCAGGCAAGAATACTGTAGTGGGTAGCCATTCCCTTCTCCATGGCATCTTCCTGACCCAGGTACCAAACCTGGGTCTCCATCACTGTAGGCAGATTCTTTACCATCTGAGCCACCAGAGAAGGCCTAAAAACTCTGATCTAGTCATTATCTGTCTACTGACTAAGCACGTTCTATCTCCATATTGGCATGTATTTCACATGAGTAAAAGAGAATGAAGAAATTTTACAAGGTGACTCTACCTACCGATATCTCATGTGAACTCTGCTACAAGTTCAAGCTGTCAAGAGGCAACAGGGAAGAATCAGATAGAGACCTCTATCATTTAGAAGTCTGCTGCCCTCTGCCGTCAAGAAGAAAAAAGTGAAGAAGTTGACACTTCTCAAAGCACCTACAGCTCCAAGAAGCAAGAACAGAAGTGACTGGATTCATCATTAGCCTTTTTAAACAGTTCACTTCCAAAAGGTAAATGAGTAAGTTTATACCCTGCTTCACTAAAACTTACACCCACCTTTTAACTAGTAAAACCATCTAAGGAAAAAGGAAGCGGGAGGCATTTATTGGATGCTCATTTACAATCATCCAACCTGGAGTGCTGCAGTTCATGGGATCGCAAAGAGTCGGACACAACTGAGCAAGTGAACTGAAGAATGTACCATACAAACACACCTGGACCATGTGACAATAACGGATTTGAAAACTGTCTGCAGATCTCGAGAGGTGTGGTGGTTTAAAAAAAATAAAAAATGACAGAAATAAAAGACCAGAAGCTGGATGTTTTTAGTAACCAAAAGCATTTTCAGAACACTATACATGATCAAAGTAGTCATCCTAAATGATCATAACTGATATCATTTCATAAAAAAATTCCAATTAAACTTTAAGGGTTTGAATAAACATATCATTGATCCATCATTTATACTATTTTAAAGCTATACAAGTGTCAAACTATACTTTTTTTTAAAAAAGACAATCATTTATTATTAAAGAGCAAAAAGCATCTGGAGACTTTCAGTGATAAGTAATACATCAGAGGAAAAAGAAAAATTCATCCAAAGATAGGCCAGCCTGCTACCACCTTAGGAGAGAGATTTACATAAACTGCTAAAGTGGGACAGAGGGAAGGCAGGAGAAGAGAAGAGGAGAGCCTCTCTTATGTTTCAAAGATGTGGATCAAAAAGTCAGAATTTTTAAGTTGTTCCTTTGACCTAACCTCATTTATCAGACATTCACATTTACAGAGCCCAGAGTCTGGTAAATTTGTCTAAGATTATTACATATAAAATAAAGCTCAGAATATCCTTATGCATATTACTAACAGATAAGAGGATCAGAGAAAAATTAAAGTGATGCTTTTAAGTTCTTCATCCTAATCCAACATGAAGTTTCAAATTCTTAACACAACCTCCTCTACTTAAATCCAAGGTTGAATGAAAATCCAAACAGCCATATCTGAGATTTCCCAAACATTCAACATCTGCTGATTCTTACAAATCCTTTCCAGTTTTGAATCACAGGATTTTGAAACTAAATTACTAAAAATATGTTCTATCAATTTTTGCCCTTAAAAATGGTTTCAAAGAACAATTTCAAACACTAAAATATTTCTGCTATAACTTTCTTTTAGTGAAACGTACAAAAAGGCCCTATCGCCTGCATCACATAGCCCTATGAACAGACAGATGACAGGGGAAGAGGATGTAGAAGAATATGACCAATTTACTCTCACTTGGCTTAAAAGGAACCCATAAAGCCGAATGGAGGAGAAGGAAAGAATTTCTGAGAATATTTGATTAGTGTGTACCCACTTCTGATGGTATCTTACAAGAAAAAATAGGGAACCACACAGTAATTTAACAATCAAAGTCAACTTGTTAAACACATATCCTCAATTATATCACCATTACACTAATTCCACATGGTCTCTTAAAAACTAAATCAAACTTCATTTCTGAATTTACCATTGCAACATCATATTTCCAATAAACGTTTAGGGTTTATGGCTTTGTTTTGTTTCCTTTTTTATTTCTTTTTTGCTTGCTTAAGACTGATGAGACTACCCTGTGACCACTGATCCACAGCCTGAAGAGTTCCCAAGTTCCAAGACAAAGCATTTGCAACACCGTCCAGGACTGTTCCTTTTAAGTTATTAAGCCCCGTAATGAAAATTGTATGCTACATTAAAGAGATCCTTAATTCGCATAATTCCAAGCAAATTAAGAAATAAATATGAAAACAAAGGAAGATCATAAAATAAACAAAACCAAAGCAAAAATAACATGTATACCATTGACTAGCGTCCCCTTGTTTCAATGCTTTGTAGGTGCTAATTAGTTGATCACAAGGCAAAAAAAAAAAAAATTTTGGTTTGGCTTTCATTTACTTCATTCTGCTTTATTTTCATTTGGAAACAAGCAGCAAAGTACACAAATCAGAGAATTTAGTCTGAGAATCCTGTTACATTTTTGAAAGCCCTCTATAACCCAAAAACTAATTTGGACATTATCTCAAGTAAATGAACTATAAAATCATAAAGAGGTTAATGTGACCTCTGGATATAAAGCAAATCTCTATGACCTCTGGATATAAGGCAAATCATTCATTTGAGCTGGCTATTTGGACACTTTTGACATTTTCTAGTTTTTATAATATTGGCTGTCATGTAACCAAGCATTACGCTCAGAGGATACCCAAAAGACTTCTTTGTGAGAACAAATATTCAATTGTCAGGATGATGGTTACACTTAGGGTCCATTCCAAACCCTCTCACATAATAAAACCACTCTACCACTCTGGTTTGGATTTTTCCTTCAATAAATGATAAAATTATGAAGGTAAACATACTAGTAATATTAACAGATATTGATAAGAGGTAGTATTTCTGCTACCATAACTTCTCGAAGAGGATTCCAAACTGGGAAATGAGCTAATAAAACATATATTTTAAAATTGCTATATTCACTTGAATGTGCCAGGTGCAAGGGCAGGCTCCACAAACACAAAGGCAAATAATAAATGGTGTCTTAAAATATTTTCCTTGTAAAATGAGAATATTTCCTACCTCCAGAATTAGTTTGAGAATTAGGAGTCAATATTTGTAAAGCACTCAGCATAGTATACTACATCCAATTACGAGCAGCTATTTCACTTTTATTATTATTATGAACCACTCTAAGCTGCACAAGCCATGAAGAAACAATTGCTTATAATTAATTGCTTATTACAAGAAGCAATTTCTTATAATAAACCTAAGAATCAAAGAAGATTAATGTGAAAAGTCAGAGAGCAGGAAAATTGGGAAGGAAAGAAAATGTGTACTTTTGAAATATAAAACATGGCAGGCGTGTTTTTGTTGTCTGTTTTGCAAGAAGTCACAGGAATGGACAGTGAGCAATAAAACAAGCACCCCACACATCACTGGTGGGAGCTTTGACTGGACTGTCTTTTGAAGATCAACTTATCAATATCTATAGCGAACAAAACAACCTTAATCCCTTTGGTCAAGTAATTGTACTCACAGAAATTTGATCTCAGAAAATAATCCATGATGCCTAAGGAGGAACACTGCAGAAAAAAAAAAGTTAAAAACAACTACTATCATGGACTTGGATAAATAAATTATGATATATCTTTGTGATATAATAATATGTAGACACTAAACTTTATTGGTAAGAAAACTAAATGTTAACATAGAATGTATTTAAACATATACATATGAAAAAAAATAAGAATTAAGACTAATGTTAACAGTTAAGTGGTAATGGGATTGTAGATTATTTTATATATACTTATTTATCCTTTTCTATTTTCTTAATGAAAGATGTTTCAGTAAATATCATTTTTTTGTAATCAAATAATATTTTTTAAAAATTAAAGCTTCAACTGTTCTTGATTCCAAATTACTACAATTTGCTATTATAGAGTGGTAATCTGACCCAGTGTGATTTCTACAGTCACAGACAGCTATGAGACCTTGTTAGCCTTATATACAATACAGGTATTAAAAAATATCTGAGGTATGTTGACAGTAAATGACATGCCTGAGGCAGTGAAAATAGAAAAGAACAGCAAAAACGGGTCAATAAATATGAAAGAACAGATAAAAATTTAGAGAAAGATGACATAATTGCAAAAGTACACTGGAAGGACTGATCCTGAATCTGAAGCTCCAATACTTTGGCCACCTGATGCGACTGAAAACAAAGAGAAAAACGATATAATTGCAGAAACATGTGTAGAAAAGAGTACTTTCAACAAGCGCCTTTTATACCTTATTCTAGTTAAAGCTATAGAAATGCTATTTCAAACGTTATTATAGTTACTATAACAACAGAAGAAACTAAGTGAACAGGGGAAAAGAGAGGAAATAAAAGACACAGAAGTTTGGGGAACAGTGCAGATAAATTTCGGAGAAGGCGATGGCACCCCACTCCAGTACTCTTGCCTGGAAAATCCCATGGACGGAAAAGCCTGGTGGGCTGGAGTCCATGGGGTTGCTGAGGGTCGGCACGACTGAGTGACTTCACTTTCACTTTTCACTTTCAGGCATTGGAGAAGGAAATGGCAACCCACTCCAGTGTTCTTGCCTGGAGAATCCCAGGGACGGGGGAGCCTGGTGGGCTGCCGTCTATGGGGTCGCACAGAGTCGGACACGACTGAAGCGACTTAGCAGCAGCATCAGCAGCAGTGGATAAATTTAAGAACCCAACTATGGTGCTGGAGAAGACTCCTAAAAGTCCCTTGGACAGCAAGGAGATTAATCCAGTCAATCTTAAGGGAAATTAACTCTGAACAGTCATTGGAAAGACTGATGCTGAAGCTGAAGTTCCAGTATTTTGGTTATCTGATGCAAACAGCCGCCTCACTGGAAAAGTCCCTGATGCTGGGAAAGATTGAGGATAGGAGAAAGGGGTGTCAAAGGATGAGATGGCTGCATGGCATCACCGATGCAATGGACATGAACTTGGGCAAACTTCAAGACATGGTGAGGGAAAGAGGGGCCTGGTGTGCTGCTGTCCATGGAGTCACAAAGAGTTGGACACGACTGAGTGAGTGAACAACAACAAGAAAAACCATTTAAGAGAAAAAGAATTTAAAAAAAGAGAGAAAAAAAGAATAAAGATTAGAAGGTACCCATGCTGACTTTTCAAGAACTATATACAAGTTCCCCCTTCCTTTCCTCACTGGCCTTGTAAAAATTCAAATCCTCCCATTTAATGTTAAAATTAGTATTGGACATCAATCATAAGTTTAAATGTGACTTCCCAGCTGGTGCTAGGTGCTTCCCTGCCAATGCAGGAGATGCAAAAAATGCGGGTTCAATCCCTGAGTCAGGAAGATCCCCTGTAGTAGGAAGTGGCAATCACTTCAGTATTCTTGCCTGGAAAAATCCATATACAGAGAAGCCTGCCATGCTAGAGTCTATGGGGCTACCCAGAGGACTCAACTGAGCACACATACAGTAAGTTTTAAGTATTAGTGACAATTTGCTGCCCCCCGCTGGTCATTCATTTACCAAATGAAGCAAGAAAGCTATTTCTAATACAACTGAATAAATTTTTCTTCTTTATAAACATTTGCTTTAAAAAAATACTTCAAAGCCTTACACTCTTCCAATAAGAAACACCTTTCCAAATTCCTTGAACAACTTGAAGGATTTTATTTGAAACCTCTCAGCTGGTTTTGAACTGAGGCTTTCAAATTTTTGTACTTACAGTATGTCCAAAGAAAACTAATTTTTTATTATGAAAAGATAATTTTAACATTCAATTTTAAACTAAAACGTAAGAGAAATTCCGAGTTATAAAATAAGGGCTTTTAAATTTCTAATAAAAGAATGAAGGTGGAGTCATTTTTCTGCCTGAGTGATCAATCAGTATAAAGGCAACTCTGACTTTACCCAGTTTCATGCTTGCCCTTTCACAGCCATTCAAAACCATTATTTAGAGAATAATATCTATCATTTGAAAAAAAGTGCTTTAGTCAAAACTATTTGCAGGTTATCTTCTTGCCATTAATAAGAGAAGCAGAAACAAAAAAGAAGCTAGGAAGTAATTGTCTTGCTAAATTTTTTTTTGAAACCATGCTGACCACAAAACTTCAAGATAAGAGTGTAAATTGCAGCAAGCTTTCTGGAAACCACATGACAAAAAGAACATAAAGCCCCAAAACTGAGGACACCTTTTACTTCTAGGAATCATCCTAAGACAAAAATCAGAAATGCCAAAAGTGTACTTATGTACAAGAAAGAAATATCAAACAACATTAAAGGTAAAGCATTGGGGAAAAATTAAATCTTGAATATCCATATGATAGATTAGTATGAAACCCTAAAAACAGTATTTAAACAGCATTTTTAATATAAGCAGCAAGATATCACTTGGAAGATTTAAAAAATTAAATATAAATCCTATGGACAGAGGACCCTGGGGGGCTACAGCCCAAAGGGTCTCAAAGAGTCAGAAACAACTGAGTAACTAACATGCAATAAACAATATGATCAGACAAGTAAACACAGAGATCTGTAATACACAAAGAAAAACATAAAAAATAAAATCTTAAGTGTTTTAATCACCAGTTGAAGTTAGAAGAGTTTTGTCTTGATATTTAATTTTATAAATTATCTACACTCAGGTACTTTACAAGCAGTCTGGCAAATTCATTCAAACGAAACACTCCAATATTTCTGCGAGAGAGAAAAAGAACTGACACAGTCATTTCTACTCCAAATAAAAGAAATAACAGACAGGTCCTGATTTTCAGAACAGTATTTCCTTCTTCACTGGCTGCTTCCTTACCACACACATGATGTAGGACAGGATCGCACCCGAGGAGCCAATAAGCGCACCCACAATGGTCAGCAGATTGTTGTTGAGCAGGAAACCCTCTGCACATAGGGCCCAGCCTGAGTAGCTGTTCAGCACAGTGATGACCACGGGCATGTCGGCACCCCCAATGGCAGCCGTCAAAGTCACACCCTAGGGTGGAAACCAGAGTGGAATTCAAAATTCATGCATTGTAAAGGAACCTCTGACACTGAGCACTGTGGTTCATAATCATTCCAGTTTTCCAATTAATATATTTACATGTTAATTCCATGCCTAGGAATGTCCCCTATCAGACCAACTCTCCTACAGATATAACAAGTGAAAACACTGAACCACATTTTCCACCTGCAAAAAAAAAAAAAAAAATCCCCAAATCCCTAAGAGGCACTAATCATGGGCAGGCAGAAATTGGAGAGGGGTCTATACTTGGAAACAAGTAATAGCACTGAGTTGATGTTATAATTTTTATGACTTTAGCTGATGAGCAGGGAGGGTCCTGCTGGTGCCAAGTGAAGCAGCTAAAACTCAAATACAAGCCCGGTCTTACTGGTTTGAAAATCTGAGGGTAGAGCTTTGGGTGACTAAGCAATTACTCACCCCTGTCCAAACTGTCACGTGACACCTTTATTACCCTGGGGGTCTTTCTCATTGGATCAATGTTTCGGTCAATAGGAATCTAAAGAGACAAGAGCTTCAGTTCTGTTCATTGGTGCCTACTGTGTGATAAGCCCTCTAAAATAAAACAAGTGTCAAAGAGACCTTGCCCATTAGTCGCTCTCACATTTGATGGAAGCCCCAGTATCAAGCCAAATAATCATAAAGTGGAGGGACGATGGAACATGAGACAGTTGGGTGGCCTCACCAACTTGATGGACAGGAGTTTGCGCAAGCTCTGGGAGTTGGTGATGGACAGGGAAGCCTGGCATGCTGCAGTTCATGGTGTTGCAAAGAGTCGGACACAACTGAGCGACTGAACTAAACTGAAGCAATTACTATATGTCTAACTTTGTACTAAGCACCATAGATGATTTTTTAAATTTCTAACATAAACTTCATCAATGAAGTATACACTAAGAGTACACTAGACAAACATGAAGTAATCCGTGAATGACACAGAGCAAATACAACAGCGCCATACACTGCTCTCACAGAATGCTAAACTGGGACATACAGACTCACAGAATACTATTATGTACCCACATACTAAACGCAATAACCAGAGAGGAAAAGGAAGGTCAACCTACCCTCAGAGGTTTCTCTGAACTCGCCTACTGAACACACAGGGTTTAATAAATGCATTTCATTTCATATGACTATTTGGCTTGATATCAGAGCTTCTGGCAAATGTGAGAGCAACCGATGGGTAGGATCTCTCTGACACTTGTTTGAGGGCTTGTCACACAGCAGGTATCTGATGAACAGAACTGAAACTCTTGGCTCTTTAAATTCCTATTGACTGACACACTGATCCAGTAAAAAGACCCCAGAGCAATAAAGGTGTCACATGTGACAGTCTGGACAGGAGTAAGTGAAAAGAAGGGGGATTTTATTCTTACACTTATCTATATTGTTCAAACTCTACAAAGATGAACACATAACAGCATATTAAAACATTTTTATTCCATCAGAGGTCTTGATGAGACAAAAGTAAAGATAGACTGTAACCTAATAAAATACTTAGTTCCTCACTAAGAACGTGGTTTCCATCTCTGACCTCTTACCATGACAGCAGAGAGGGCTGACACAGAGCCCAGACAGGTGATGCCAGTGGTGAAGCTGGGGTCCATCATGAAGGGGATGATCCCACCCACGCTAGCGGCCAGCAGGCCCGCGTTGAGGAGGTGCCTTCCAGGGAGCAGGAGAGGGGCGGACTTCAGGATTCCTAGGGCAGAGAATGGGGCATCAGAACCCAAGACGTGTCCCAAGAAATCCCCTCAAACACTCTAAGTCATTTAATCATAAGCTACAAAATGTAATATTAGGATAAAAACATGCTACTTAAAATAGCACTTATCACCAGCTACTGAAACATGAAAGCATACATTAGAGTTCTTACACATACACATTCATGGAAGTGGGAAAAGTATGGCTCAGCTTAACTGTCCTTTGATCACACAAGTTCATTACTCTTGGTCATGGAATCATGAAAAGTGATTTTTCTTCCCTATATGACCAATACAGAAGTTAAGTGTGGTCTTATTTATTTAAAACTTCAAAACTAAGTCTTAGAGCATTCGTTTTTCTGATTCTATCAACTGAGCCCAAGGGAGAAGGGTCCTTGTCTGTTGCTTTTAAAGACAGAACATATTATAGGCATTAAGCTCTTCTGTGATTTTTAAGTTTCACAATGTTCCCCACTTAATTCTAATGACTTGATTACTCAGAGGCAAGACCAGGTTTTTAAATCACAAACTTGTTTTTCCAGAGACTCGCGTTTTCATGAAAACACTGAAAGCAGCTATGAGAGGTGTTTTATTTTCCCCTCCACTTCTATTTTCAGGATTGGCTTTAATGGTTGCCAAAGCTGCTACACTAGACCTCTAAAATGTGTATTTGGTTTCAAAGTAAGTACTGTATACTAATCACACAAATTTATGCAATAAGCCTCTCTCTATTCTAGGAAACGTATAAAGTTCATTTCTGTGAATGCTCTACAGGCATCTCTAACCAAAAATTATGAAGATGTCATTTTGTTCATATGTATCATCCAATGTCAACTAGTCCCTGTGGCACATTTGTGTGCACTAGTTTCCTCCATGAGCTGTCTGCAGAAGCCTTGGCTTCAAAGCTTTCTGAGATTTGTAAAGATCAATAAAGAGAAGCCATCTTTTTTGAGAAAAAAACTTTCATAGTGTTTCCCAGAGTCATACAAATACTCTTCGCCTAATAGGTTCTACTACTAAGCCATTTTCTGAAATTGAAATGGATCCCTGAACACCCTACCAGTAGATATTCACCTCCATGTTACACTGAATCACTTACCTTGCAATTTTCCATAGGCAACCAGAGACCCACTGAAGGTGACCCCACCAATGTAAGTACCGAGGTAGGCCACGATCTTGGTGAGGTTGGCTGCTGCGTCCGTAGCGAAATGTGGATATTCTACGATGTACTCAGCTATGCATGTAAGCACAGCTGCCAATCCCACTAAACTGTGGAAAGCAGCAACTAACTGAGGTAAATCAGAAATCTGGATGCGTTTTGCAATTGTCAATCCTGTCAGGAAATGAAAGTCAAAGAAAAATTAAAGCATGACAGACCTTTGAGAAATAATCCAATAAAGTCCACAATTAAATATTACTCGGCTACACCAAAGAAGGAAATCTTGTCCCTGGAACAACATGAATGGACCTTTAGGGCATTATGCTAAGTGAAATAAGCCAGACAGAGAAAGACAAATACCATATGATCTCACTTATATGCAGAATCTAAACAAACAAAGAAGCTCATAGATACAGAGAACAAATTGGTGATTGCCAGAGGCAGGAGGTAAGGGGTGGACAGAATGGGTGAATGGGATCAAAAGGTACAAACTTCCCATTATAAAATGAGTAAGTCTTGGGGACAGAATGTACAGCATGGTGACTATAGTTAATAATAAAACTACACTGCAGATTTGAAAGGTGCTAAAAGAGTAGATCTTAAAAGTTCTTATAAAAGAAAAAAAAATTTTATGTATGGTGACAAATGTTAAATAGACGTTTTGCAGGGATCATTTTGCAATATATATATGTATACATGAACTCATTATGTTGCATATCTGAAACTAGTATTATATGTCAATTATTCCTCAATTAAAAAAAGACAATGCTAAGGTTATCCATCACTGTCATTAATAACTATTTATCCACTTCCTAGCAAAATACTCTCTTACAGGACTATCCAGGCAAGAACATTGGCTTAAATACCCTTTCATATAGCAGGTTCTTCCAATCACCTCATCAATGCCAACTCCAAAGAACCCAAACACATAGCATCAACTTTTCCTTACAAACTCTCAACATTCCCCTCGACTAATGCATCTTAAGATTCAAGTTCCAACTAAACCCCTTAAATTCTCCCCACTGCATGAACAGCCTAGGCTACCTTCCCTATTAGGCATTACTTGCCCCTTAGCACACAAGAAACAGCTGGAATGAAGGTGGCCTAGGTTTTCAGGTGGGCAGAAGGAAGCCAAGTCCAAAGGTAATGAAATGCAAATATCTGAATAAAAAACAACCAAACCAGGAGACTCTGAAGCAGTTACCTGGCTACAGGTAGATGATGCAGAGGACTGGGGCTCATAGTATTTGCAAAGACCATATCTAAAGGTTTTCCTGCCATGAAACTACAGCACAAGCATTTTCCTTCAAGTGCCTTTCCAGGGATTGTAAGAAAGTATGCACAGCTTTCCCAGAGAAATAAAACAGGAGATGTAAAGCTAAAGCTATGCTGGTAAGTATTTAACCACCAGCCTCTCAGGATAAAAACAGGTGTGTGTGCCTGGATGGGAGGGAAGTGTGGGGGAAGGTGGAAACGTGTATGTATGGCCGAGTCCCTTCACTGTTCACCTAAAACTATCACAACATTGTTAATCGGCTATACCATAATACAAAAAAAGTAAAAAAAAGAATAGATTAGAGAATGCTCCTTTTTCCTCTTCTCAAAAAAGATTCATGTAAAAGAGGTGTTTCATTTTTCCCTTAACTATTTAGAAAAATTCATTAGTAAAACTGTATGAACTTAACTTTTCTGAAAGAATTTTTTTTTAATTTAATAAATAAAAATAATAAACTGAATATAGACTGATGATTCATTTCCCACACGATAGCACACATGTTTCAGTGCCATTCTCCCAAACCTTCCCCTCCCTCTCCCTCTCCCTCAAAGTCCAAAAGTCCATTCCATGCATCTGTTTCAATTTCAATAGATGTAAATCTTTACTGTAAATTTTTAAATCTTAGCCTGTATCATTCTTGGGAATATATAGTTATAAAATTATGCATAACACTATTTTACTACCTTTAATATAGTGTATTACCTTTTTAATAGCTGTAGGTCTAAGTCATCACTTTCTTATCCACTAAAATGATATATACAATTATATATGTATAATTATACATATATTTGTATTACTTTTCCCAATCTTAGAATATTGTCGATTTTATACTTAAATAAGCCAACTTTAAGTTTCTTAAAAAAGTATGTGTGTGTAAACACAGTTTGTACTTATGAAAAGGTATGTAGTACACAAGTTTCAAAAAATAAAAATATATACAATATTCTTTATTGTAAGCTTCATCTAACCAATTGACTTTCACAGAATGCTTTTGTTGATTTTTTGCTAAACTCTGGTACCTGCAGCCAACCTAGTGTTTGCAACTGATGAATGAGTATTTCAACCATGAACGCTGGTTGAGATTTTTCTTTACTTTAACAAATAAAATGACAGTGAAACAACAAGGTACATATAAGAACTTCACTCATGGCCAACCATGTGAGTGGAAATTCTGCTGAATCTGAAAATAGTTTCCAAATACTAGAAGAATATTCATTTTTGTGCCATTCACAATATAATGGCTACAGACAAAACACACATTTAAGTTTAAACTCCATTAACATTTTCTCCATCACTATCTTAGGTCTGGACAATCAACAAAACAGTAAATAAATCCCAGATTTGTAGCATTTGTTGACTTATATGGTGTAAATACAGCTGCCATGGCTGATCTGAAGCTACAATGTGATGGCATCAAATATAGACTCAGGAAGAGATGCACAGAAGCCCATAATTACACGGTATTTCTACCACACAGACATAAGACACGTGGATAATCTCAAAAGTGGAGACAATGAAAGCTGGTTAATTCATCAGAAAGTCGTGAGTGTTCAGAATTACCTTTGCTTCTAATTCATTTAGTTTTAAGTTTATATAATTTAATTTTTTCTAATGGCCGTGTTAACAGCAGTTCAAAAGAGTCCTAAAATTTAACAATCAACCCCAACACACCACTGAATAAAATTAAAACAGTGGTTTTTCTGCTGGCACATGTTTTCCGTGTTTTTAAAAGGTGTGAAGCTGGATCATCTGCTGTTATTTAAACCCAGCAGAATAAAACACGAGCCTACAGACAGTACACACTTACAAGTGTTCTAATCTCCTGTTCTATTATCAGCGAAAGGAACAGTCAGTAAAGGAAAACAAGAACTGAGTAAAGGCACTTCTTAGCCCACTTTTGTGACACAGTTCATATTACTCAATGTTTTAAAATGTTTATTTCTGAATGACAATTATAATACCAACTGTGATGACTTTTGCCAAAATATTTACTGAAGCAACTTCCATAATAGGCAACTTAATTCCTTTATCAATATGGGCTTCAAACAGATAACATATATATTCAGAAACTGAAGTGCAAGTAACAGTTCTTACTCCTAACAATGTATTCCTAAATCTCTGAGCTTAACTGCCTTCAGGTGTTCAAAGGGCATGTGTTTATATAAAGGCAGAACCCACAAGTGCTTACCAATGGTGCCGCCCAAAGCCATTGCTCCAGACATCTGAGCTAACAATTCTGGACACGGTTTTAGGCCTCCAAGGGTGGCTGCCAGGCCTCCAGCCACCCCAATCATGCCCAGGGCATTGCCAAGACGTGCAGTCCCCTGGGTGGAAAGCCCGGCCAGGGCACCAACACAGCAAAGGCCGGAACCCAGGTACATAATCTTTTCAAAGGAAGAGGAAGAAACAGAGAGAGAAGTTATCAAAAACTTTCAGTCCATCAGCTTAAAGAGAACTTCCTTTGAGGAAACATGATTCTCTAAAGACATCTCTAAGGACAACTTTAAAGTCAGACAATTTTCAAGTTAAAAGAGCCAATATGATCTCTTCTTTTAATATTTCAATATATACTCCTATCCATTGGGGATATTAACATACTAAATACTTTAAATTGTACTTGCAATTAAACCATTTACGTACACTGATTTCTTCTGGACTTGACAGCATACAAATGCATATAAAAGTACCTAAATTTAAATGGAGTTATTATGGGATCTAGACCTGACTCAGTGTTATAAGGGAGCCAACCCCGTGAGGCTGTAAGTGCTAGAGACCATGCTATATACGTTGCATAAGTTATAACCTGTCTCATGAGATTCACAGGAGAGAATCATCATCCTCATTTTATAAAAGGAAATCAAGGCATAAAGAGGCTGCATAATTTTTCTAAGGCCAAATGATCATTAAATAGCAAATCTGGGATGCTGACATAAATCTCCCTGACTCACTGCTCTAACTCTTCTCAAAGACTGTGTTCATTCAACAAATACGTGTTAGAAACAGCAGAAACTAAAGGAGACATGATTTTTCAGCTGTCAGAGAGGCTGCACTCTACAATAGTCATTGAAAAGAAAGGTATGACTGAGTTCAGAACAAAGCTGAATCTCTATTATAAATTATATTTAGATACAGAACTTTCCAAAGTTCAACTTGATTATTTCTGCTTTCCTACTCAGCATTCATTTTAAATTTTTCTTTTTTAAATGTGCTGGCATAATATCTGCCAGATCCATAGAGGAAATAAATAGGAAAAGGACTGACAGTATTTTAATAAAAAATTTTCAAATTCTTAACTGATTATTTCATTGTATCCCCACAACAATCCAGCTAGGTACATAAAAAGGACACTTATAACCTTCTTGACTCTTTTTACATGTGGAAAAATGTAGGGACAAACAGGTAAAGCCGTATTTGCGGAGTTAGTGGGCAAAGCTGCCTCTAGAAACCAGGGTCCTGATTCTTAAGAGGATGAGAATGTTCTATTTGATCAAGATGCTTCAAGAGTTACTGTTGTATTTGATTAGTGGAATTCGAATTTTGGTAATGGTAATCTCACTGGGACGAAGACACAGTCCCAAAAAAAAGCTTTCAAAAGAGATTCTCACCTGTTCAATGTTATAACCACTGTAGAGGGAGGCTAAATATCCTCCAACAAAGGTACCAGCAGGGAGCAGATACAGGTAATTATACTCCGGAGGGTCAGTGGGACGCTTGAACATGTCCAGCATTCTCTGAGTCACCAGAAAGCCACCTTATCAAAGTAAACATAAAACAAAAAGAGATATCTTAAGCAACATAATTTTTAAAGCACTATAATTTTTCTATGTTAAGCATACCTTTATCATCTAGCAAACACTACCATTTTAAGTTAATATTTTAAAACCTCAAAATTAGAAGTTACTCTATCATTCAAGCCAGTTACATTGAAGGAGGAACCCTAGAGACATTCAGAAGAAAATCTACTATCAGAGCACAGAACCAACTATTTCTGCATGACTAAAAATAAACAAGCTATTCAAACAGCTCAGGAAAGTAAAAGATCAAAAGGCCAGTATTTTTTTTCTTATAGGTTATTCTATTTGTTAAACCCTAGAATAAGTGATTTTTTAAAATACCATATCAGCAGATACTAGGTCTGCTGGACACATTAAAGAATTTTTAGCTACAAAATACCATCAAATGGGTTTCATACACAAATCATGTGCTAAGCTTTCAGTTTTCAGGAACATGGGACAGGATAAGGCAAAAGGCTAAAGTTTTATCTAAAATTACACTTATTTAAAGAATCTATGGTGATAGATCTAAGTCAGCTTAATTCAAAACTATGCATGCAATAACCTTCCAGTTAACCTGAAGCAAGACTTCATTTTATTTGTTTTGGGGGACTCAGGGGTAGGGGTGCTCTTTTATCAAATAGTTTCTAAAAATTACCAGTGGACAAAAATAACCAATTCCCCTTCACACAGAGCATTTATAATCTGAGTGAAACATTTTTTAAAAGGCATGAGTAAATTCTTAAAATCAGAATGCTTATTTTATATATTTAATATACATATTTTAACAAATATATATCATTTTATATTTGCTTCTCGTATCTCCACCAAAAACAGCACTCTGGGTTCTTTCCCCATCCTCATACCTGCAATGTTGACTGAGGATATGAACGTAGCAAGAGCAGCAAGGCCCTGAGAAGTTGTGGAAGGATACAAGTGTCCTCCCATCAGCACCAACCCACCGACTGCAGTCAACCCTGGGAAGAAAGCACAGACGTGGTAAACAGAAACAATCACGCTGCCAAAGCAAATGTCATCGGTGAAAAACCTCACAAGCACATGCACCATAAAGGAGAAAGCTCTCACACACATCCTCACTGAAGTACTTTCGTGGGCAGAGTTGACAAAACATTTTCTCTTTTTGCATAAGAATTTTAACCATTAACTTTCTAGCTCTGTTCCCCTGATAAAGATATAAAGCAATAATGTTATTAGATGACATCGCTTGTGGTGAAAAGGGACCTCTGCTGGATACGAAGCATCAGAACTGGAAAGTGCTATACATGAACTAAAAATATATGACACAGCTTTGGGCTTTCCTGAGCAGAGTACTTCTTGGGATTGGATTTGTTCCTGGTGGAGATTTCCTGGTGGCTCAGACAGTCAAGAATCCTCCTGCAGTGTGGGAGACCTGGGTTCGATCCCTAGGTTGGAAAGATCCCCTGGAGAAGGGAATGACAACCCACTCCAGTATTCTTGCCTGGAGAATTCCATGGACAGAGGAGCCTGGCGGGCCTCAGCCCATGGGGTTGCAAAGAGTCGGACATCTGAGAAACTTTCACCTCCCTGGTGGAGATCCTGAAAGCTACGCCTGTGGCAAGAGATGCTCACCAGGGCCATGAGGTTTCCGAGCCAGCGGCTCCCATATCTGTCCAATGTGGGTCTCATTCCTCAGATCTGAGCCGTCGCTAGGGACCATAGAGAACAGTCTTGGGAAGAGCCGTGTGCACTACCACATGAACCATCATGCTCCTGTGAAACACTGCTTCCAAATTTCTTTGGAGAAATTGTTTCTTTAATGGAAATCATAACTGAAAGAAGAAACGGTGGCTCTGCCCTGCTTGAAATGGGGGCAGCCCAAAGGCTTGACACACCTCCCTGGCTTCTTACTTCCAACCCCACCCCTCCACCTCTGGGAGCCCAAGTCACCACAATCACCACCATGATGCCAAGCCCTACAATTTGGAAACATAGACTTTATCAACCTCATGGAAAGCACTCTGTGAGTTGAACAAGCCCTTGAAAACCTAAGATGAGGGAAAACAAGAGGGGAACAAACCTGAGATTGCATTAGTCACAGACATCAGCGGTGAGTGGAGAGCGGGAGTCACTCCCCAGACAGTATGGTAGCCCACGATGCCAGCCAAGCCGAAAGTGGTCACCATCTGGGAGAAGGCTAAATTGGGAGCCGCGATGCCCAAACCTAGTATCCCAGTGAGACCTGGAGAAACAGGAAAGAATGTGAGCTCACATTCAATTATCTCAGGAGGATTAAAAGCACACGCACACCCACACACAAACAAACATGTGACATAGTCAAGGCTTTAAAATTTCACACCCTCGCAAATAATGAGTTTTTTTTTTAAGATATTTCATTATTGGGAAGGGAGGTGAAAGTGAGTTAAAGGTATTGTGAGCAAAACTTAACTTCCTGACCACCATCCCCTAAAATAAATTATAAACATCTAGTAAAATTTATGAGTCACCTTAATAATAATTTGCACATTTTCCTCTGCATAATTTGTCCTCTTCTCTGCTTTAACTTTCATTGACGATGCCACATGTGTTTATACAAGTGCTTTTATTCCAGAATTTAGGCCTATAAAGGATGTACTAAAGCATTTTCTACTTGGGCAAGACACAACCTTTAGAAGACAGACTTTAGGGAGGCCTATTTCATGTCACTCTCAGATTTAGCTGGAAAGAGGGATTTTAAAAGAGTAGGAAGGGTTTCATTCACTCCAGCACCTCCCTAAAACATATGGCTTCCACCCACCCGGGACAGAAGTTTTGCAATTGCTCCTGAATCTGGACTGGACTGCTGGCCAGGGCAGTCAGCTCCAGCCTCAATACCAAGTCAGCAAACAGGATTTTACAAAGAAAAAGGGAAAAAAATACAAATTAAATTAAGAATGTGCAGAATACAAACACTCAGCTCTCAACATACATCTTTAATTATCACCTTTCTTAACAGCAAACATGTGGATGGCTGTTCTGCAACAGAAGAAAGGGTTACCTAGCGGTCAGTGAAACCAAATCATAATGGATGACCAGGATGCTGGAATTTAACTTCCTTGAATAAGGTACCTTTTCCCCTTGATATGGACTATTTCCTTACAAGTGGCATAGCTGAAACATTAACAACTGACAAGGTACTTTAAACTATTCAGTAAGACTGTAGTTTTAAAATATTTTATTTTGTTTATTGGACACCCCATATGGCAGAGTTCCCCAAGATCTTAGCTCCCCAACCAGGGACTGAAACAGTGTTCCCTTCAGGAGAAGTGTGGAGTCTTAACCACTGGACCACTAGGGAAGTTTACGCAGTTTTATTTCCCTACCCACATATAAGACTTCCAGGGCTCCCATGAATGGCCTGTTAAACCATCTGGAGGGAGAGTTAGACAGAATATTGTTTTGAGCTTCAGTTAAACATCAGAGAATCTGTGCAGGGTTATATTTAAGGATATGTTTTCTTAAGCCAGGCTGCCTGGCTCAAGCTGTAGCTCTACTGCTTGCTAGCTGTGTGATCTCAGGCAACTTACTTAACCTCTCTGTGCTCCAGTATTCTCTGTAACATTATTAATCCTTTCTGTCTTCATCTGGAAAAAGAAAATAATATGCCCAACTCACTGAGTTCTTATAAGGAATAAATAAGCTAAGGCATGTGAAGTGTTTGGCATGATGCCTAACACTCACTAAGTGCCCACATTAGTTATGAAGCAGTAAGTTATCATCACCTGCATCACCAGCCATCTAAGATAGAAACTCCTCAGCTGAAGGTTTCTTATTATCTATTTAATAAACTAAAGTCTTCTCATTTGACATTCACTAATGTCAAATATGCTACATTTAGTCTCTATGATAAAGGAAAAAGAAAAGAAAAACAGGAAAAAAAAAGAAAAAAGCAAATCCCATTTTTTGAAGAAAGCAAATGCTACATTTAGTCTCTATGATAAAGGAAAAAGAAAAGAAAAACGGGAAAAAAGGAAAAAAAGCAAATCACATTTTTTGAAGAAAGCTAGTTAATATATGGCAGAAGTGTTCAAGAAAAATACTTGGCTTAATTATAAAGGAGGAACTTTTAGGGTACAGAAAAATAAACAGAAGGCCATCCCTTTATTCACTAGGATATGCCACTGTCACATCTATTAAAATGCAATAAACTTTGACTCAATAAACATAAGAGAAACCCGGAAAAATAAATCATTGTTATGTCTCACTACGTTTCCTTATGAATCCCAAAGAGAAATGGAAATTTACAACCTACTGACCATATTCTCCTTGTACAACACAATAATATGGTTCCTTCTTTTTAATAAGTAAGTGCAAATAGGGACACTGCTCCATCTATTCACAATGTTCACAACTAAAGGCTTTTTCAGTCATTTTGCTGAGACTTGCTCTTTATTCAAGGAGAGTTACATATTTAGCTTAAAACATCTGGCCTCACATGGGAATTTGAAGAATGCTGAGGCTACAAGAATTCTGTGTGCTTGGTACCGGTACTTAATTCTTTATAGTTTGCTTTTGTTTGTATTTTGGCTCTCACAGATCTAAACATTTTTAATTCATTCTATGAGACAGAAACCGACTTCAAATCAAATCTCCATATTTCAAATTCTAACAAGTCATAGACAGAATGAATATTTATCACTATTTTATGACAATTCTTTAGTGTCTTCATGAAGATTAACTGGAAAATGAAGAATCTATGTTAAACTGTAAAGAAAGAGATAAAAACTTAAAAACTGAATTTTATTTAACTAGATGAATAACTTACTGTTTATTCTTAAAAGCAAATATTTGGCCCCTCATCTTACCCAGATATGCAGATAATCACAAGTGATGTTTTATAAACCACAAAAAATAAATCAATAGCCACATTTAGATGAACTTCATAACACAATCTGACATACATCATTACTCATTATATTTGGTGTATATATATAAAAACATTAACAATTATATTTTAAATGTTTGTTATAAAAGAAAAGCATTAACTGCCTATGTATTATTTCTCACTTGTTCATTCCAGCATTTACCCCAGTGCCTACATCTCTGAGAGTGGACAATGCAGTCTCCAAGTCCAAGAGGTGGGACAGGTGACATGTCACATGTGAAAACTGCTTCTAACAAGGTCAAGTCCTGAGAACCCAATGAATGGCAACTGCACTTCATTTACTAACTTTGACAGTTAATACATTACTCACATAATACAGTCATAATTCAAAGAAGTCTAAATCTTCAAAGAAGGAGCCCGTACCTGCTGTGTAGACAGAAGCCGATGTCATCGTCTTCCTGAAGGGCGTGATAGTAGCTGCTTTTTCAGCCTCCAGCTCTGCCACTGTCTTCTGTTTTACTGGGGCACCTTGAGGAATATTTTTCGGTGTGGGAGCGGGGAATATCACTTGGCCATCCTAACAGAAATTAGAAGAACAGCACTTTTTAAACCATCCAGCATTCAGTCGATTCAGTGTTGCAGAAAAACTCTTTGAAAAACAATTTTAAATAAATATAGAAGTTCATATAATTTATAACATTGCTTTATATAAATACATAACACGTGCATACATGTTAAGTCACTTCCATCGGTCGTGTCCAACTCTCTGTGACTCTACGGACTATAGCCCACCAGGATCCCCTGTCCGTGGGATTCTCCAGGCAAAGTGAGCTGCCATGCCCTCCTCCAGAGGATCTTCCTGACCCATGGACTGAACCCATTTCTCTTATGCCTCTTGTACTGACAGGCAGGTTCTTTACCATTAGCACCACATACCTGTACATAAATATATAATGGCTGTGTCACGAAAACACACATAGATGTACAATTAGCATGTGCATGGAACATATAAGGAAGAGAGTAGAGCTTAAAAGAAGGTAGGTGGGGGAATGTTTAATTTTTACTTTATTCAGTTCTGGGGGTTTTGTTTGTTTTCTGTTTTTCAAAACCAATACATATTTTAGCTGTTGCTGCTGCTGCTGCTGCTAAGTCGCTTAAGTCGTGTCCAACTCTGTGCGACCCCGTAGATGGCAGCCCACCAGGCTCCCCCATCCCTGGGATTCTCCAGGGAAGAACACTGGAGTGGACTGCCGTTTCCTTCTCCAATGCATGAGAGTGAAAAGTGAAAGTGAAGTTGTTCAGTCGTGTCCGACTCTTAGTGACTCCATGGACTGCAGCCCACCAGGCTCCTCCGTCCATGGGATTTTCCAGGCAAGAGTGCTGGAGTGGGTTGCCATTGCCTTCTTCTATTTTTTTAGGTGAGTCACATGTATATCCGCAATATTTTTCTTTAAGTTATTCTGGATTTTTAAATAATTTTTATTGGCATAAACCCAACACATTGATATTTTATTAGAATATATCTCAATTCCAAGATAGGATTCTTCCATAAACAAAAATCCTAGAACAAATGCCAAATGAAAACACAGGCAGGAATAGATCTCTTTACTCACCTTCATCACTACGGTTCCTCTAATGACATGACCCATTGTACCAAAATCAAAGTCATCTTTCACTTCAAAGTAAAAATTATCTTTGTCTGGGCTGATGGCCTTCAGAAGCTTGGTGATGTTGTTGGAATATAGGGTGCTGGCCTGAGTGGCCATTCGGCTGGGAAGGTCTGTGTAGCCTATGTGAGTAATTCCCTAAATGAATACAAATACAGTCAAGAAAGGTCTATTACTAATGTTCACATTCTTCCCAGGACAAATCTCAGCCAAGGCTAAGTTTTGAAATTATACATCTTTATATACACACAAATACATATTTCAGAAAGAGCTTTAAATGTGACTATTTTTAATTTTAGAAAATTTCTGGCCTCAGTTTCTCTAAATATTTAAAGCAACAAACACCCTCTCACAAATCACTAAAGATGAAGGATCACGATCATACCAAGAGGAAGCTCTGAATATACCTTATGAACATAAAGTTCTCCTGGCTTGGTGGTTTCAAAGTTTCCGCCAGCCTCAGCAGCTAAATCCACAACAACTGAACCTTCTTTCATGGACTCGATCATTTCTTTATTAAACAAAATGGGAGCTTTTTTGCCTAGTAAACCAAAGAAAACAGAAAATAGTATAAAGCATATGGTGAGTTTTTAAAACTCTATATTCTAATTATTATGGTAGTCTCTGAGTACTCACAAATTGAACTCTTTCAAGAAACCCCTTAAAGCCCATAACAAAGGTAAGGCTGGTCACCTAAGAAAGAAATGGGATGAGCACGAGCCGCAAAGCCAGTGGGCAAAAGGACCGACTGAACTAGCAAACAACTCTTGCCATCTGCTAACCACAGAAACCTCAACTAGCACTGCTCTTTCCAGCTGGTTTACACCCAGCTCCACTTGTGAAAAAAAAAAAAAAATCAACATTTTGCCTGTTTTTTGTAAATGCATAATAAATAAGCTAGTAAGAAAACTGTGTGCATGAGAATCAGACAATTCATAAACATCACAAATGTCAAGGGACTATTCAGTAGTAATCTATGAATTCCAGCATAGTTAGTATTTCCAGTCATCAATGTCACCAGATTTTCCCACATACTATATTGTGCTGTGCGTGCCAAGTCGCCTCAGTCATGTCCAACTCTTTGTGACGCCATGGACTGTAGCCCGCCAGGCTCCTCTGTCCAAGGGGTTTCTCCAGACAAGTATATTGGAGTGGGTTGCCCTCCTCCAGGTGATCTTCCCAACCCAAGGATCAAACCCCACGTCTCTTATGTCTCCTGCGTTGGCAGACAGGTTCTTTACTACTAGCACCACTTGGGAACCTTAATTTAATACAGGATAACTTTGAGGAGAGACAGAGGAGTACCATGATATGGAAATGATAGAATACCAGAACTCGAAAAAATCTTAGAAATCACCCATACATTTTTATTCCCACTCAACAAGTATTTATTCTGTACCTCTGTTGAGTCGAGTTCCATGACTGGTGCTGGGAATTTACTGGTAGATAAACAGAAAAGATCCCTGTTCTCATGGAGCATACTCTTCACTAGACATTTCACATTTTAAATCATACACTAACTCTTATATAGAGGATAAAGCACTGAACACAAGGATTTTTCAAGCTAACATACATCAATCAGTATGTTCAACAGGGGGCTCACATGGTGGGTATAATATCTTGTTCAAGTTTCACAAAACAATGTAAATATCTAAGCCAAAAGAAAAAGGGCATGAACTTGTGAGATTGACTATCGGAAAGCAGAAAGCTAATAGGCTAATTATTTCTTCTGAAAGTTTTCAACTCTGAGTGAATTTTAGTAAAAACACTGTCAATTTTGTAAATGGAAATCAACTAAAAGTAAAATTTTCATTATAATAATCTGTTTTTCAGACTATTTGACTGGAATACACGCGATTTGAAAAGGAAAAATAACCTTTCTTTGTAGCACATGTGGAAAAAAAAGTTATAAAGATACAATTGGGTGAACCTCCTTTCTCAATGCAAACTTAACACTTCCAAGATCAAGCCCAACTCCTAAGTCTCCTATGACTGAAGGCCTTTCTCCTCCAGCTGAAGCACTCTGCCTAGCATTCCTTCTCATTACTGCTCCAGTGGACTGTCTGCTCCAACCATACTGGTTTGTTAAGGAAGATCTGAGGCTCTCTTCTGAGTCCCCATGGAAAGGAGCAAGAATGAGAAGGTCTTTGCTTCCCTGATACCTCAGTTGGTAAAGGTCCACCTGCAATGCAGGAGACCCCTGTTCGGTTCCTGGGTTGGGATGATCCCCTAGAGAAGGGATAGGCTACCCACTCCAGTATTCTTGGGCTACCCTGGTTGCTCAGATGGTAAAGAATCTGCCTGCAATGCCGGAGACCTGGGTTCAATCCCTGGGTTGGGAAGATCCCCTGGAGAAGAGAATGGCTACCCATTCCAGTATTCTGGCCTGGAGAAGTCCATGGGGATAGCAAAGAGTCAGGCACGATTGAGTGAATTTCACTTCACTTTCCCAAAGACAACTCCCAGAAGTCCTGGTAGCTTCACTATTTCTCAATATTCTCTGGAATTTTGCATTCCTTTCCTCTAGGCTCCCATGCTACAGTCCAATAAAGGCACCCTCGATATTTTAACCTTTACTTGAGCATGGGAATTTGGGGATGCAAACCACACACATCTGAGGACTCTTCAAAATAACGGTCATGCTGCTCCATTCTGCAGTTACTTAAAGCTATGGGTGATAGAGTTGCTTCCACATAAGGGAGCAAATAAAGGGGTAAATTTGACTGTTATCACTACCCACCTCTGGTGCCTCATCTCTACTAAGCCTCATCTAATAGAACTTCATCTCTATTAACCAGACTCATGTTTGTCACAGTTTTTCCTCCCAGCTGTCTTGTGCCCTCTGGTCTGAGGTTGACACGCCTTAAACTACTCTTGGCTATAACCAATTTAGATATAGGTCTACCTGCTTTGACTTCTAACTGCACCAACTTTACAACCATTGACCTCACAAATTTGATTTGGCATCTAACTAACACCTCCTGCCCCCAAAATTCTGAATTCCTTCTTCCTTCTGAGATAACTATAGCTACAGCTCAGACCCTGCATCTGTAATGCTGCCCACTTTATAAGATGTCAAGTGGCCAAAACCATTTAGGCTCCCTAGAAAACATCTAATGTACCACCTATTTCTCTTGTTTGATTTTACTTATTCAACCTACACAAAGCAATTCTACAATGGCTCACACACACATATATTTTCACTGCAACAGAGATAACAGGTGTTCTGGCTATGTTATCATTCTGAAATTCAATCTCTTTGAAAGAATAGCATTTTCTGTCACATAAAATATTTTATTTAGTATATAGCCAAATAATGGGAATGTAAGTTAAAAATATATATATTTAAAGTCATGGAGGCATGTTTAAAAAATATGGAATTATTACAATTAAAAAGTATTCAACAAAACAGTATGTATAGGATGCTCCCATTTAGTAAAAAATAAAATTATACACATATATATGAATGTTTCAAGCATACACCCACACACACAAAAAAATACTACAAATACTATATAGTTCCTGGGCTTCCCTGGTAATTCAGCTGGCAAAGAATTCACTTGCCATGCAGGAGACCCAGTTTGATTCCTGGGTCAGGAAGATCCTCTGGAGAAGGGATAGGCTACCCATTTTGGTATTCTTGGGCTTCCCTAGTGGCTCAGATGTGGGCTGCAATGTGGGAGACCTGGGTTCAATCCTTGGGCTGGGAAGATCCCCTGGAGGAGGGCAAGGCAACCCACTCTAGTACTGCCTGGAGAATTCCGTGGACAGAATAGCCTGGCGGGCTGTAGTCCATGGGGTCATAAACAGTCAGACACGACTGAGTGATTAAGTACACATGCATATAGTTCCTAGCAAATTTTATAGAGTATGTTTAACAGTATCAGGATATCTTTGAGTGGTAAGACTAATTTATTTTCTTCTTTATGCTTTTTCTTATCTCCCAAGTTTTCTAGAAGAGCTTGCTTTAATGTTATTGCTTTAAAAATTCAATAAGGGCTACAGGGAATACAATGATGAATGTAACTGTGCAGCTGTCTTTAAGAACTCACATGTGGACTAATTGTTTGAAAATTCTGAAAAGTGCAGAAATGCAAATTAAAAACAGAAGGGAAAAAACAGAGCCAAAAGAGGAGCAGAGTAGTACATAAAAATTCCAAATGAGCAAATCCTCAAAAGATTAGGTCAAGAGAAGGAAAGACTGAGAAAGAGATTTCAAAATACTATCTTACCCTGATGGCCTACTGTGACAAAAATGTAATAAATGCTAAGTGTGGCATTACAAAATGGAAAGAACAAAAAAATAATAAGATGATTAGGTAGCTTTTCAGGGGGAAATCTACCCAAACCTAACATTTATTTCAAATTACACTCTGAACTCTATAGGTTAGAATTAATTATAAAAGAATCACCCCACAAAGAGAAGAAAAAATATCCTTGGTAAATCTCTCTCTTGTCTTTAGACTGAAAAGTACTTCTTCAATTGCAGTAATGGGAAAAATTACAAAGGAAAACATCAAGAAATTTAAATAGGAAAAGGTACATATTACTATCCTAAGAACATAAACATGACGAACAATACAATAAAAAGTTCACAGAAATTCAAATAGAAACAAAACACTACACTAAGATCCTAATAGATAAATGAACAGCAAATGCAAATGGCTAATTCAAAGAGAAAGGTAACAACCCAATGAAAACAGTTCACCCTCAGTAAGAACCAAAGAAATGTGAGAACACACACATATATATACTACCACGTGTAAAGAAGCTCCTATATAGCACCGAGAGCTCAGCTGGGTGTTCTGTGACAACCTAAAGGGTTAGGATGGGGGGTGGGGTGGAAGGGAAGCTCAACAGGGAAGGCATAAATGTACACAAACAACTGATTTATGCTGTTGCATAGCAGAAACTAACACAACATTGTAAAGCAACTATAATCCAATTTTTAAAAATAATATATTAAAGAAAGAAAAAGAAATGTGAATACAAAGAATGGGCTATATTTTTGCCCTCAAACTCAAAGAGTCAACAAAATCTTGAATACTGATGAAATGAAACAATTAATTGGATGATCTATTGATGAGATTATAAACAGAATAGCCTGGCAGGCTGTAGTCCATGGGGTCATAAACAGTCAGACACGAGTGAGTGACTAAATACACATGCATATAGTTCCTAGCAAATTTTATAGAGTATGTTTAACAGTATCAGGATATCTTTGAGTGGTAAGACTAATTTATTTTCTTTCTACATAAGCTTCCAGGAAAGCATAGTTTATCAAGTGTTTACCAAATTGCCAAAAATACTAATATTCACCTACTAATTCTACTTCCCAGATTTGATTAATCCTGGGAAAATAACTGAAAATACAGATATAGGAATAAAGTGGAAAAAAATGTTAGTATATCATTTTTAATTGACAAANTCTACATAAGCTTCCAGGAAAGCATAGTTTATCAAGTGTTTACCAAATTGCCAAAAATACTAATATTCACCTACTAATTCTACTTCCCAGATTTGATTAATCCTGGGAAAATAACTGAAAATACAGATATAGGAATAAAGTGGAAAAAAATGTTAGTATATCATTTTTAATTGACAAAAACTGGAAATACATAAAAAGCTTAGCTTTGGGAGAACAATTAAATAAAATACAGTATATTCAAACAAGAAAATTCTAACAAAACCATTAAAATATATTTATAGGGAGTTCTTAATGACTTATTATATTAAGAGGGAAACTTAAAAGAGTATTTAGTGGGGTAAGCAAGAAAGCTATTTTATCTTCATCTAATGTGATAAAAATACATGGGAAAAAGGCTGAGAGGAAATGGTAAAATGTTAATAATATTTTTCACTGAGTAGAAGGATCACAAATGATCTTTATTTTCTACTTTGTATTCTACTGTATTTCCAATAAAAATCACACACTATTTTTATAAAAATAAATAAACAAAGCATAATCACAACCAGTTTCCCCTTTAAGTAGAGGACAGAGATTAAAGAGTTGTACTAGAAGAATTAAAATAATTAATAACCCTTACCCAGTCTGTTTACTTACCAACAGAAAACAGTTCACTCAAAATCCTCTGCCCTCCCTGCTACAGCAGAAGAAGCTATACAGTTAGGAAAGGCTTTCAAAGAGTGAACCCAAATACTTACACAGGGAGACAGAATGATAACTAAGGATGGATAGCAAACAGGAAGATGCACACAGTTTTTTTTTTTTATGTAACATATAACATAGAAAAGAATAAATCCAACTTTTGGAGATGTCCCATAATACCCCATACCATTTCTGTCTTTTATCAAGCCCATCTTTGCATGAAATGTTCCCTTGCTGCTGCTGCTGCTGCTAAGTCACTTAAGTCGTGTCCGACTCTGTGCGACGCCATAGATGGCAGCCCACCAGGCTCCCCCGTCCCTGGGATTCTCCAGGCAAGAACACTGGAGTGGGTTGCCATTTCTTTCTCCAATGCATGAAAGTGAAAAGTGAAAGTGAAGTCTCNGTTGGTGATGGACAGGCAGGCCTGGAGTGCTGCGATTCATGGGGTCGCAAAGAGTCGGACACGACTGAGCAACTAAACTGAACTGATAATGCCCCAGTGACAGCCCAGTACAGATCCTAGACACATGGATAAAAGATCAAATAAGCATATCAGGTGTTTCAGGACAGGACTGTATAAGGAGGCAGAAAGATTAATAAAAGGAGGCAGATACAAGGGCTTTTTTAGAGGCACACTTGGGCTTTCCCCTTTGGACTGCTCATTTCTGTTGATTTTATCATTAATTTGCAGAAGATGAGAAACACAAAAAGATCAAAACTTACATCTCTTCAAACCATCCTCCTCAAAAAAAGAATCACTATGATTGAAAAAACTCAGCAAGGAGAAAAAAATATTAATATATTTCCTGGCACAAAACAAACTGTGGGTTAAAGGTTTGGGAAGATGTCCAACTTCATGAACTATTTCTTGGTTTCTTCTGGTTCGTGAACATTAAGTTCCTGGTAAGATCACTCAGTTCCCTCCCAGTTGGGAGTTTACTTCCGTACTTTTGCCAAGACAATCGTAGAACATCATGCACTCATAGTCATCATTCAAGTATGCATCTATGCACTGACTCAACTGATACCCATTCAGTGCCTACCATGTACAGGCTAAATGGGGAAGGAAAGCTGCACGTATAGCTCGGAGGTCTAACAGTTTAGGACTGAAGGAGGTTGCATTCAAAGATTAGGGAACATTTTAATTAGGAGAATAACTGAGATATTTATAACACTCATCTAAAGATTTCAGTTATAGAGTTTCCCAATTGGATGGCCATTATTTGGGGTAAGTAGAGGTGCCATGGGCATCCCTAGTAGCTCAGTGGTAAAGAACCTGCCTGCCAATGCAGAAGACAGGAGTTCAATCCCTGGATCAGGAAGACACCCTGGAGAAGGAAATGACAACCCACTCCAGTATTTCTGCCTGGGAAATTCCATGGACAGAGAAGCCTGGTGGGCTATAGTCCATGGGGTCACAAAAGAGTCAGAACGACTTAGTGACTAAATAGTAACAACAGATAAGAGGTGCCATAGATTAATATAAGGTATTCTTGATTCTCTGTGTACACACAGAACCGAGTGCAGGCTGAAAAAATGCCTCACACATGTGCACTGTTTCTTGATGTGTGCCTATATGGCAGTGCATCACATATATGTATTCTGAAATGTGACTGAATTAATAGTAGCTTTCATACTCTTGTGTTTTCTTTTTAAATGAATACTAAGATGTAGTTGTTAAAATGGCAAATTCAAAAACTTCTAGAAAAGATTGCATGCTAAGTCGCTTGTGTCCGACTCTTTGCAAACTTATGGATTGTAGCCCTCCAGGCTCCTCTGTCCATAGATTCTCCAAACAAGAATACTGGAGTGGGTAGCTGTGCCCTCTTCCAGGGAATTTTCCTAACCCAGGGATCAAACCCATGTCTCTTAAGTGTCCTGCACTGGCGCCACCTGGGTTTCTAAAAATAGCTTTAACAACTTACTGCTATGTGGCAAAAGAATATACCATTGGTCTCTACAACACTAAATTCAAATAGAGAGATTTAGCTTAAACTAAATGCCAACAGCTAAAGCTTTACTGGAAATTCTACAAAATGTTATTTACACCTCTCTGAGTAAATCAGGTCTAACATGATCATCTGAAATAATGAATTTTCAGATTCTGTCTTAGCAGAAAAAGAATCAAGCCCTCACAGACAACTTTAATGACACCAAAAAAGAAAAAAGAGGAAAATTCAGAGGAAACCACTAAAAATATTAACAACAACAAGACACCAAGATGAAAAAGGTTTACCACAAAGTTTTATAATAATTCCAAAGAACATTTAGCATTACTTACTGGAATTATTCAATGGCATTTAATCAGATGGGAAAATTCCTAACTTCCTGGCCTGTAAGGCATCAAATTAAGCAGGCTCAAGAAAAACTTTCTGCTTTAACAAGAACATAGTATATTTAACAATATAGTAACAAAAACAGATTAATAATATAACTTATTAAATATATTTATCCAAACCAAAATAGATTTCTTGTGAACAAGTACTACAAACACAAGGATAATTTTAATGTAACACACTACCATATTGAATACATGCAAAACAGAGCATGTAAAGATGTCCTGAACTGTAGTATTTATGCATCAAGGAATATTGTTCAAGAACACAATTTCACTGAGCACTGGTGTTTATCCAGCATCCTCTTGTCACTACTCTGACTTTCATTTTCTCGACATAGTCCATGAGCTTTAAGGAGAAATGACCTGAAACTACCCAAAAGGCAGGCCTGGCTGGCCCAAGGATAACTTATTGATGACCTGTTCAGAAATTCAGGTGTAAGCTGAGGGGCCCAGCCTACACTGATTGGTTCAAAAGTGGTGATGCTGGGACTTCTTTGGTGGCTAAGACTCTCAGCTCCCAATGCAGGGGGCACAGGTTCAATCCCTGGTCAGGGAACTAGATCCAACATGCTCCAACTAAGACCCAGATAAATAAGTAAAAATAATTTTTTTTTTAAGTGAAGACATTACCCTATCAAAGTAAATAAGAATGAGGGAAAGTGTGCTAAAGGCTTCTGAAAAAGAAGTTTCCTTGCTCTTCAAGAGGGAGTCATCAGACTCAGCTTGCCTTGTCCTCCAGTGGTGTAATGTGCTGTGCACACTGAGGCCTGAAGCTACTTCTGCCTCTAGCCCTGAGGATGAAACCAACCAGAGAAGGCCGAGCTGAGAGGACAAAGGAGCCCAGCAGGGTTCCCCAGAGCACACGTCTCCAGTTATAACTGGACTTTTTTCCATTAAAGTGACAAGTGAAAGTCACCCAGTCATGTCTGACTCTTTGTGATCCCATGGGCTATGTCAATGGAATTCTCCAGGCTAGAATACTGGAGTGTGTAGCCTTTCCCTTCTCCAGGGGATCTTCCCAACCCAGGAATCGAACTGAGATCTCCCACACTACAGGCAGATTCTTTACCAGCTGAACCACAAAGGAAGCCCAGTTTTTTCAGTTGCAGGACCAACACATCTCCTTTCTGGTTTAAGGCAGATTGTGCTGGAACGTCTGTTTCTGGCAGCCAAAGGCATTCTAACTTATACNGAACTGAGATCTCCCACACTACAGGCAGATTCTTTACCAGCTGAACCACAAAGGAAGCCCAGTTTTTTCAGTTGCAGGACCAACACATCTCCTTTCTGGTTTAAGGCAGATTGTGCTGGAACGTCTGTTTCTGGCAGCCAAAGGCATTCTAACTTATACACACCAAAGGCTCTTTTGGAATTTCAACATCACAGATGGGGTTCAAATATTGAGTCTTAAAATATAAAAATGTTACAGATCAGGACAAAAGGCTTTTTATACAAATATATGTATACTTAAGGAAAAAAGAGATCATTGGTTATGTAATAGATTGGATGTGGCAAAAAACTGCTGAACATTTTGATCCACTGATCTAATGAGTCTCTGATTCTGCCAAGTGTGGTAGACAGAGCAACAGATAGATCCAACCCTCTCCAGCTCTGTTATCACTGGAGAGGCTACAGATAGCTGTGTTTGTGAACAGAAAGAGATTCTGAGAGTGAAAGTGCTGGCCGCTCAGTTATGTCCAACTCTTTGCAACCCCATGGACTATAGCCCTCCAGGCTCCTGTACCATGGGATTCTTCAGACAAGAACACTGGAGTGGGTTGCCATGCCCTCCTCCAGGGGATCTTCCTGACTCATCTGAGTCTCCNAGATTCTGAGAGTGAAAGTGCTGGCCGCTCAGTTATGTCCAACTCTTTGCAACCCCATGGACTATAGCCCTCCAGGCTCCTGTACCATGGGATTCTTCAGACAAGAACACTGGAGTGGGTTGCCATGCCCTCCTCCAGGGGATCTTCCTGACTCATCTGAGTCTCCCACATTGCAGGCAGAGTCTTTACCATCTGAGCCACCAGGGAGTATGGAATGATCCTGACCTAAGCTTAAATAGTCAAGTAGAGTATGTTACATGTGAATGCTATTCTTAGAACTAGGCAAAAGTTTTCTCTGCCTAATTAATTATTTGTATAAGGAACCAGAGAGAAAGTCAGGCTGGCAAAAATTTTACTTTTACAAATTGGATAATTGACTTTTACAAATTTAGATATTTCTAAATGTAATACTTAGCAAAAAGGGTAAGTCAACAGCATGTTTTAGCAGATTAGAGAAATCCCTAAAGATTTATTTAAAGAAGAAACCTAAAAACAAGCCTTTACCCAATAACTAGAGAACACATTTATAAAAATTTCCCAGGATTATCTTAATAATTTACCTGTTATAGCTGTAAAATTCTGTATAGATAAAAATTAAAATTAGTCAAGGCTTTACCATAGAATCATAATCTATAGGAATTCTCAAAAAAAGGAAAACAATCTACCAAAATTAAATGGTAACACAAAAAGGAAACATATATTATATAACATATATGTAAATATATATTACATTAAGCAATAGTTAGTTGCACAGTTGTGTCTGACTCTTTGCAATCCCATGAACTTGTAGCCTGCCCGGCTCCTCTGTCCATGGAATTCTCCAGACAAGGGTACTAAAGTGAGTTGCCATTCCCTTCTCCAGGGGATCTTCCCCACCCAGGGATGGATGTCTTCTGCACTGGCAGACAGGTTCTTTACCACTAGTACCACCTGGGAAGCCCATTTAGGTGTACCTTAGCTACCAAAATCCCTAAAAAGATTAATGAATATTTATTATACACTAATTTATAAAACAATTAGGAAGTTATTTTTTAATAGAAATAATACTGTTTATTTTCTTTTCCGTGTCAGAAAACTTAGAATGAGATTGACGAAAAAGCCTTAATGAAACAGGTATCTTCAGAAAAGTCAGATAAAAAGCAAGTTAAGTCATGGCTTTCCATAGTGAAATCCATACTAGATTGCCATCTAATGGCAATGGTTTTGTAACTTCATGAGTTATATCCATAAGCTTGAAGATTTCAGAGACTATCTCTGACATACCACAAAATGCTCAAGAATGTTCAGACCTTCTACTGCAAAACTCAACCGAGCTGTTCAGGCTGGGTACCATCTGCAAGACAAGCATCACCAGTGGAAGAAAGGAGATTATGCTAATTACGTGCCAGGCCCTGCGCTGGGCTTTTTCCCTTAACAGTCCTCATAACAGCTCTGTAAGATGGAAATGTTTACCTCCTTTACAGAGATGAGAAATCTGAAGTTAAGAGAGACACAGCAGCTGTTAAGTAGTGGAACTGGAATCTGAATCTCCTCTGTCTGGTTCTAAATCCATGATCTGATCGCCAATGAATAGACTAACATAAGCAGTTATAAGGAACGTCCCCAGTGGCTCAGTGGTAGAGAATCCGCCTACAGTACAGGAGAGGCAGGTTCAATCCCTGGGTCAGGAAGATCCTCTGGAGAAGAAAATGGCACCCCACTTCAGTACTCTGCCTGGAAAATTCCATGGGCAGAGGAGTCAGGCGGGCTACAGTCCATAGGGTCGCAAAGAGTCAGACACAACTGAAGTGACTAAGCACACACACAGTACAGGGAAAGAGGAAAGCAGCTTTTAGCTGCTCACCAAAACCCACATTTGCTATGGGCTGAACTGTGTCCCTAGAAAAATTCATATGTTGAAGCCCTAACCCACAGTAACTCAGAATATGACTATATTTAGAGGTGGAACCTTTAAAGAGATGATTATATTAAATGAAGCCATCAGGGTGGGCTCCAGTCCAATATGACTGGTATCCTTAAAACAAGAGAATATGAGGACACGCACACACACAAAAAAGACACCCAGACTATATGAGGACGCAGCAGAAGAGGCTCTCTGCGAGCCCAGGAAAGAAGCCTCAGAAGAAACCAAACCTGCCAACACCTTGATCTTGGACTTCTAGGCTCCAGACAGTAACAAAATAAATTTCTATCATTTAAGCAACACCACCACCCTCCCCCCTACCAGTCTGTGAGATTTTGTTATGGCAGCCTTAGCAAACTACCACTGTGTTCTCTTATTCCTGTAGGCACTGTTAGACTACAATTCCCAGCTTCCGTCATAGTTAGGTCTGACCACATGACTAGGTCTTTAGCAAGAGAAATGTTAGCAGGGGTGGTATGTGCCACTTCTGGGCATCCCATGCACACTCCTCCATGGCCTTAAATGTTGTACTTAAATGTTGCAACATCAAGGGTTGGAAACCACAGGCTGTCTCAGGCTGTCAGGATACAGACACAGTATCCTGAGTGACTTTCAGAGCCTCATCAGCATTACGGTGATACTGTCGTACTTGAATCCCAGAAGACTGCAAGGAGAGCTGCCCTCCGATGAGTCAATCACCCTATTACTGTTAACTGAGCAGGAAATAAATGTCTATAATGGCTGAGCTCTGGGGTGAATTTGTTAGGCAGCTAGACCACCCTAACTAACACTGAGACAGAGGAAAGAAGAAAGAACAGAAATGCACACGATGGAAGGTGCTGGTTGTAGCTGTAACTCCACTGGGTGCTCCTCACCAGAGCAGCATCAGTCTCCCAATTCTTTTCATCTCAGGGACTGCCAGGGAGGGGAACACAATGCTTCCCAATCTTGCAACACACTTTGGGAGAAACAACAGACTAAACCAGAAGATCCCATCCCATAAATCTTCCTAACACATATCTGTTAAATTCGGCCCAGTCCCTCACTAAATGCACTCAAACATACTCTAAACAGTCAAGACTGACACATGGAAAACTTCACAACTCTGGCATCTTCTTCTTGATGACAAGTTGTCCTGCTCTGCTGAAAGTTACAAAGAGGGGTGCAGACAGCCTATGGTTACCAACCCTTGATGTTGCAACATTTAAGTATTTCTCTCCATCCTTCAAAATTCTCAAAACAAATGAAACTTCATACAAGTAATATTTTTAAAAAAACCCATACAATCATACAATGCATTTATTGGAGAGGAGGCTGATATATAAGTCAGATTAGTCAATAAGTTAAACCATTCTTAAAAAAAAGTTGGAAATCACTGATCTGTACAGATCTGTCCTGTTGGACCACAATGCTTACAGAATGAAAAGAATAAATCTGAAAAATAAAGCTTTACTTTAGAGAATAACCTTGAGTAGTTATAGAAACAACAATATCTTTGTGAAATTTCATAAATGAAGATACATATACTGCTGAATCAATTATTCTCCTGCCTAAAAGAACAAGTTTGAAAATTACTGTGGAAAGTTACTCTTTTGTACTATATTTCTACTCTATATGAAAGATGGATTCCAAGAGACAGATGGAGGTCTGATGGAGAACCAGCGCTGATTTTCCAGGAGACTGTGACAAGCCTTCAGGTCTGGTCTCGTATGTGTAAGGCCCCTGCATATCAAGGGAGAACATCCCCTCCCAATTCCCCAGAGTCATGCAAAACTACCACAAAGGTCCTCTGCAGGCGGATTCTTTACCACTGAGCCCCTGGGGAAGCCCAAAAATAAAAAGTACCGTTACCCTAATCTTCATTGTGCCTTAAAAAGGTCCAAGCATATATGGCCTAAGCCATTATAATTTATAATCAACCAATGAATAGCCTCCCTCCTGGCTGACAGGATACTTCTAACTCCTGAACAGACCATCGCACTGCCTCCTAAGTCTTTCTTCTGAGAGGCCCAGCTCATCACCTCAAATTGCAAACATGGCAAGAGTAATAGTTTCGAAAGTTTAAGCAAGCTAGCTTCCTTTCTTAGTTTAAGACTAGCCTCTGCGGTATTCCTACCCGAGAGTATTCTATCTTTCCTTGGATAGCACCGGTAAAATGAAAGGGATTGTACCAACTGAGAATAAAGAAGGAACGCACATTAGCTCAGGAACATCTGCTGAGCTACTGTTGTATACAAGGCTCTGTGGTAAGCACCGTCCATGGCAGAGATAAGCTAGGCACTCTGGCGGCACAGGTAGGTGGGACAACGACAGGGCAGTGAGGTGAGCACTGCCGGCACTAGAGCCACAGGCAAATGCGACAAATGCAGGGGTTTAAAAAAGAAGTGTTTACTCCAGAGTAGAGGACAGCAGAAACTATGGAGTAACGACTGAGCTCAGTAGGACTTCAAAAGGCAGAGAAGGGCAGGGACAGCATTCTCAAGAGAAGGAACAATATGTTTAAGGCCTGAAAGTCCTTGGCCTCTTGGTGCAGATCACAACAGCCAGCATGACTGAAATCAGGCCCAGGGAGCGTGAAATTAGTTTAACATGAGGCCCCAAAGCTAAACCAGGACTAGAAACTGAACGGCAACAAACACTTTACCAAGGGGTGCAAAATTTAGAGCACAGTTAAGGGTGGGGGTGGGGAGGGAGGGGATGTGCTCCAGTCCTGATGCCTTTAGATGACTTTATCTAACAATGATGGGAACATGAACAGTCCAAGTTACTGTCCTTATTAAACAAAATCCCAGGCTTTCCGGTGCCGTTACAAAATGAGGACAGGACCTGAAGTGGGGAAGGGGAGAATGGGAATGTCAAGTGACCCTACGATGCTCATGCTTTGTAAGCGAGTGGCCATCAGGAAAGGTCCTAAATGGAGAAGGCTATTTCCATCAGGGTGGATTTACTGTGTGCCCCATGGCACTCCTAAGTGTCTCAGGAATTTAGGCAAAATCTGCTTAAACAGTCAGTGTTAAACTACCACGATTCCTCCTCACCTGGCCCCTATAAGTCCTAACTTACCAATCAGATTTTCAATCTGATTCAGTCTCTTCCTGATTAAATATTCCAAGTCTATGAAGAGTCTCTCTAGGTACTTTTTAATGATGACCCTAAAAGTCACAAGAAGGTTTGGGAGTGCTCCCTGGTGGGTACAGAACCACAAACTGACACTCTCCACTAGGCCCTCTCTTGAAGTTACCTGCCATTAAGTTAAATGCTAGCCCTCATCCATCGTTCAACCCAACTGAGAGGATCTAGAGGATGGTATAAGATACCAGACAGCATAAATCAGATGTCCATTGACAGATGAATAGATAAAGAAGCTGTGGTACATAAACACAATGAAATACTACTTAGCCATAAAAAGGAATGCATTTGAGTCAGTTCTAATGAGGTGGATGAACTTCAAAGTGAAGTCAGAAACAGAAAAACAAATATCGTATATTAACACATATATACAGAACCTAGGGGCTTCTCTGGAAGCTCAGCTGATAAAGAATCTGCCTGCAATGCAGGAGACCGAGGTTGATTCCTGAGTCGGGAAGTTCTCCTAGAGAAGGGATAGGCTACCCACTCCAGTATTCCAGGGCTTCCCTGGTGGCTCAGATAGTAAAGAATCCACCTACAATGCAGGAGACCTGGGTTCAGTCCCTGGGTTAGGAAGATCCCCTGGAGGAGGGCGTCACAACCCACTCCAGTATTCTTGCCTGGAGAATCCTCATGGACAGAGGAGCCTGGCAGGATACAGTCAGTCCACGGGGTCGCAAAGAGTCGGACACGACTGAGCAACTAAGCACAACACAGCATGGAATCTAGAAAGATGATACTGATAATCTATTCATAGGGCAGTAGTGGAGATGCAGACACAGAGAAAAGGCTATGGACACGGGTGGAGGGGAGGAAGGAGAGGATGAGACGAATGGAGAAAGTAGCGTGGAAGCATATACACTACCATATGTAAAAGAGACAATGAAAATTTGCAGTACGAATCAGGGAACTCAAACCGAGGCTAACAACCTAGAGGGGTGGGAAGGAGTGGGGCGTGGGAGGGAGATTCAAGAGGGAGGGGACATATGTGTACCTGTGGCTAATTCATGTTGATGTATGCCAGAAATGAAACCTATATTATAATTATCCTTCAATTAAAAATAAACTAAAAAAAAATAAAAGATAGCAGGCAGCATAATAAGCAGCTAGCTATAGAAACCTCATTCTACCTACGCTCCTCCTAACTACAATGTAATTGTGTGTCCAAGCTCACTGACTAATGTGTGCCTAGGAGGAATGAAAATTTACCCACTCCGCATGACTGTGCCTGAAGCAAGCTAACTGCCCATGCTCCTCTCTTAATGTCCTTATCCTGGCCAGGTCTTCAGCACAGCCACGAGGATCTCTGTATAAGGAATTGCTACTTGGGGAACTTCTGACATTTGACTTAATCCCCTTTGGATCCACTCAAGGAAAACTTCAGAACAACTTATGCTCCAGCAGTCTTTCAGGAGCGAGACACACATCATCAGGTGACCCATGCAAAGGCTTGGGACAAACATCAATAAGGGTATAATGCCAAGGACACTATTTTTCAAAGGGCACGTGGACCTTTATATAACCTCTTCAATCTTTTTTTTTTTTTTTAATGCTCATACTTTCAAGTTTCAGTCCCCTAGGGATGTGAAAGATCTGTAAAAGACCATCTTTCTTATAATATTTGAATAGCTTTTCTCTTTTGGAGGGCTTACCAAAAAAAGTAATAGAAAAGTCCTTTTCAGATCAGTCTTATGAGTGCAAGCTCAGGTCAATGGCACTGGTCAAGGACATTGTACAGGTTTAAAGTGCTCTGAGCAGGTTGCTTCAGAAAAGACTAGAAACAGGGAAGGCTCAGCAAAACAGACTCATAAAACTTCCTCAACAACTTCTTTTTGTATAGTATAGTGTATATTATATTACACTATCATATAATTTGACCTGTTGCTAAAGTACACTTACTATTAATTATTGATATTTTTGTAAAAAAAAAAATGAGAGGTTAAGGTCAAGTCACCTCTTCATATGCCCCTTTTCTAGGTTAAAAAAAAATACCCTATGTGGGGTAAGCCCGGAAAGTCCAAATGTGTTTTATACAAGAATTCTTGAGTTCTATCACTTACTTAAAGCTTTACAATCAATAATAATTCTATGCTGTGCAGTAGAAACTAACATAACATTGTAAAGCAACCATACTCCAACAAAAATTTTAAAAAATAATAATGATAATTCTATACACTGTGCCCACATTATCTTCAGTTCCTTATAAAGAATATGGCTTCACTAAAACTACCAGCTTCAGAGCCTCCCCATTTTACTGCATGAGTAAATGCTTGAGCACCCTCTACTGGCCACTTATTATATCTAATCAGCTCCTAACTCCTCTGGCCAGTAGGCTGCTGCTAACCTTTCAAAGGTCACATGGTGGCTATGGCAAAGGCTACCTCACCTCCTTCTAAACCAACTGTGTAAGAGCTGAGCCAGCAGCCACCGCCACAAAAGGAAAGGATGAACCCTAAAGTGTTCCCCTGCCATTGCTTGTCCACGAGTCCTACTGTTGCTAGCAGATTTCACAAATAGCAGCCGGAGCTCCTGTCTTGTCTGGTCTGCACCTATCTCCAGTAACCAACCCCAGTCTCCATTTCCACACACAGATTCCTCTAGGGGCTGAGCCCAGAGCATCTTCCCGCTATCTACTTCATCTAACCAGCTCCACGGGGATGGAGGGACCTCGAGAGAGCGGCTAACCTACCAGGTACCACGTGGGTAAACACAGGACATAATGGAGAGCCTGGGAGGCACAATTTCCCCCACAAGCTCACAGATAAGACGCCAATCAATCTCCTGCTGTTAGGTGTACATTAGCCAGATGTGGCAGGGGCACGGGGAGGAGTGCCGGAAGAGAACTTCCCATTTCCCATAACCTCATGGCAAAGCAGCTTCCCCTAATCCTCCACAGTCCCCTAGAGCAAGCGAAGCTCCTTTAGTAGGTTCAAACACAAGTAACCTGAACCTGTAAGCTCTCATTATCTGGCCCACTTTCTTTTGGAAACGGAAAATAAATTAGAGTCAGCTTGCTATTTATTATTCAGTAACAGAAGGAAAGGACAGGAGAGGAAGTAGCAATAAAAAAGGAGTCTCTTCACGCCCAGATCTTGCTAGATCAAGCTACTGTGTACTATTTACTACTGATAAACGCTGGCTGCTTTGATATCAATCATCTATTGAGTGAAAAACATTCTTTAGAAGAAGATACTGTAAAGGACTTAAGTGATTCCTTCCATCAAAGAGCTCACAAATTTGGGTGCAAAGACCAAACACTTCAAAGGAAGAAATTAGAACATGACAAAGTATCATCTCCTTCAGTAAAAAAATATATACTGGAAATTCCATAAATACATACACACAAAGCCCCCTCTCTTTCTTTTTCTCTCATGTATAGAAAAACAATCATCAAGATATTAATAATGGTCATCTCTGGTAGAACTTTCAATCTATGCTTTTTTCCTTCATATTTTTTAGTACTATTTGGATTTCCTATATAGGAATGTAATATCTTAACAAAGAGAACAGAAGTAAATTAAAAACCAATTTTTCAAGGGTGTAAACAGAGGAAACTGCTTATAAACCTAATATTGTACATAATCTGTAAACACAGATAAAAATATACACGAAAAGAAACTGAAGAAAATACATCACACCATGAATGACCATTTTTCTCCAGGGGCCACAGTGATTTTGTCTTTTCTTCCTTTCACGTGCTTTCTTATTTTCTAGAAGTAAATCAGTCCTTACTTGAATCCTGATGTTAAACTCATTCTCATTTTAAAATATCGTTCATAAAGGTGCTTTACCAATAACCCCTGATGTAATGACACACCTGGAATAAGAGCTGTGCTGATAAGGATGTCCACCTCCTTACACTGTTGAGCAAAGAGCTTCATTTCGGCCTCAATGAACTCTTTGGACATCTCCTTTGCGTATCCTCCTTGTCCCTCACCAGATTCCTTCAAATCCACCTCCAAGGGCTCAGCACCCAAAGACTTAAACTGCTCCAAAGCTGCGGCCCTGGTGATTATTGAAGGGGAAGCAGCAGTTATTTAAGGTTCTTAATACAGAAATTAAGATCATCATTTACAGAACTTATGTACACAACAGAAACAGACTCACAGACTCAAGAGAACAAACTTATGGTTGCCAGGGGGTGGAAGGGGTAGTTAGGGAGTTTGGGATGGACACGTATACACTGCTATATTTAAGATGGACAACCAACAAGGTCCTACTGTATAACACAGGGAATTCTGCTCAATATTACGTGGCAACCTGGATGGGAGGGGAGTTTGAGGAGAATGGATACATGTATACCTATGGCTGAGTCCCTTTGCTGTCCACCTGATACTAACACATTGTTAACAGACTATACTCCAATACAAAATAAAAAGTTAAGAAAAAAAGATCATTTAAATACGCATTGTTAAGAAAACTATAAATTCAAAAGTGGACACCCCTTCTTTTGAGATCTCTGACCAGACTGTTTTCCATTTTTTTCTAAAGACAGNTCCACCTGATACTAACACATTGTTAACAGACTATACTCCAATACAAAATAAAAAGTTAAGAAAAAAAGATCATTTAAATACGCATTGTTAAGAAAACTATAAATTCAAAAGTGGACACCCCTTCTTTTGAGATCTCTGACCAGACTGTTTTCCATTTTTTTCTAAAGACAGGTAACACTTTCATGATATTTTTTCCTGGGGGAAAAAAAAAAAACTATAGGAAATTCTACTAACTTAGTTAACTAAATCACTTAGTTAAGTCACAAAAGGAATTTCACTACTGCCAACTCCATTTTTGTTTCTTAACAGAGGTCCCACTGTCAATGATGAAGTGAGATCTGACCAACATTCAGACTTGACATCAGTCAAATCACTTGTAAACATTCCAATTTATGGGGGCTTTGACCACATAAAGGACTCTTTTACTTAGAAATATTGTTACAAAGTGATTTTTGCCCCTAGTCCTTACTAAACTGTGTTGGAGAAAAGCAATCTATAAATGGCATAAATGGTAACATGTGAAGAACCAACACAATTAACTTATGTAAAAATATATTCAGGTTAAAAATAAATAAACACTAGCCAAGTTCTATGTACTAGCTGGAAAACAAAGCCAATAAAGCTCTCAGCTCTACTGTGTTTAACTCACCACATCCAGTCCACTACAGTGAATCCCAATCTCCCTAATGACAACAATCACTCCAAGTACTTGTTAAAAATTCAAATTGCCAAGTTCCTCTCCAGGCCCACTGAAATTACAATCTCCAGCAGAGGGACCAGAATCTCTGTTTTTAGCAAGAGCTGCAGGTCATTTTTACCATCAGGGAAATTTGGGAAACAGTAGTGGTCTAAGCCCTTCAGCCCCATGATAACTGCCATGGTCAGGGAGAGGACACAAAGGTAGGATGTAGAAGGCAGGGCAGAAAAGGTAAGGCATGGGTGGACATGAGCTTCTCTCCATTTCTGGTAGCTTGAACAAGGACGCTCACACCTCAGCCAAAGCTGAGGACGGCAGAGAGGAGAGACAGAAAGACCCTGGTCCTGATGGCCCTGATGGGTGATAAGCTGCTGCCTCTAGTGTGAAAAGGGAGTCCTTCCCCCGGATTTTCACTTCGGAGATATAATACATTATCTTTTGAATTACTTTTGGCCAAGTAGCATGCAGGATCTTAATTCCCCAGGAGGGATCAAACCCAAGCCCCCTGCAGTGGAAGTGTAGAGTCTTAACCACTGGACCACAGGGAAGTCCCAATAATCTATTTTCTTACACTTTAAGAAAGTGACAGGGCTTCCCAGGTGGCTCAGTGGTAAAGAATCCACCTGCCAAGCAGGAAATGAGGGTTCAGTCCCTGGTTCAAGAAGATCCCCTGGAGGAGGCAAGGGCAACCCACTCCAATACTCTTACCTGGAAAATTCCACGGACAGAAGGAGCCTGGCAGGCTACAGTCCATAGGATTGCAATAGAGTCAAACATGACTTAGTGACTAAACAACAAAAAAGTGTGTTCTGAAATGAACATTTTGTTTCATTTATTTTTTTATTGGAGTATAACTGCTTTACAATGTTGTGTCAGTTTCTGCTGTACACTGAAGTGAACCAGCTGCATATATATATGTATTCCTTCCCTGCTGGACCTCCCTCCCCACTCCCACCCCACCCCACCCCTCCAGGTCATCACAGAGCTCCAAGCCGGGCTCCCTGTGCTATATAGCAGCCTGAAACGAAGAACAATTTTAATCAAACTTCCCTTTTAAAGAAATCCTAGGAAAACGGTGATGTGTCTGCTTTAAAGAAATATGCAATGGACATCATCAAGCACTTTCATCTGGGGGCTCTACTGTTGCCCAATCAACTTCACCTGCTTCCATCCTTCAATGCAAAGCATGCCTCTCAACCACCCCCCCCCCGCCCTTCACTCCCCCTACTGCTCTCCAAGATGTTGCCCATACTACTCCCCTTCTTCAAACTCACAACACATTTTTTCAAGCCCTACCTAGTGCCTAAACACATTTCAAGCAGAAATAAAACACAGTGGAGAAACATGTTAGAAAGCCAGGAAAGAGATTAGCAAACCCTGCTAATCTGGTCCCATNGCCTCTCAACCCCCCCCCCCCCGCCCTTCACTCCCCCTACTGCTCTCCAAGATGTTGCCCATACTACTCCCCTTCTTCAAACTCACAACACATTTTTTCAAGCCCTACCTAGTGCCTAAACACATTTCAAGCAGAAATAAAACACAGTGGAGAAACATGTTAGAAAGCCAGGAAAGAGATTAGCAAACCCTGCTAATCTGGTCCCATTGCTAATCTATGTGAAAATACAAGTCTGAGTTTGAGTTGTTTTTTTGGTTTTTTTGTTTGTTTGTTTGTTTTTAAATAATCTCTGCTGTACTGGGTCTGGGTCCTTAAATTTTTTCCCCACTAAGTAATACATGTTCACTTTGAGTAAACTGTGAAAAAGTGGAAATATTTTTAAATGGAAAGAAGTCATACAACAGTTTCAATGTACTACTTCAGTTTATAAATTCTAAGGAAAACATAATATTCACTTGAAGCAAAATGTTTTTACCCTTAAAGCAATCACTAGTATAGCACTCACCTTGTATCGAATCCCCTAACAATGGCACCCATGGACTTGGCTGCACCTGCAGAAGCCAGCCCAGCAACACCACCACCAACTATCAGAATCTAGGAGAGAAAATAGAACCCGCATGTTTTAAATAAAGTTCATGATCAACTGATTATGTAAAATCATCAGCCAGTAACTCTCAGGGCCAGGTATCACCCTTAGCATCCACTATTACACCCAGTGGTGCTGGTGATGATATTCGGTCCTCAAAAAATGTACTGAGTGGACAGACTACCCTTTAACTGGACCATCACTGTTTTTAAAAAGTTTAAAATAGGGTTTCCCTGGTGGTCTAGTGGTTAAGAATCCACCTGCCAATGCAGGAGACACAGGTTTGATCCCTAGTCCAGGAAGATTCCACATGCCAAGGAACATCCAAGCCCTTGAGCCGCAACTACGGAAGCCCATGAGCCCCACAGCCCGTGCTCGGCAACAAGAGAAGCCCCTGCAATGAGAGGCCCACACACGGCAAAGAGAAACAGCTCCAGCTCACAACTAAAGAAAGCCCACGCAGAGTAACGAAGACCCAAAACAGTCAAAATTAAATAAATCTTAAAAAAGAAAAAGTAAAGCTTAAAACAACTTCACTACAATAGTGTGATACCCAGCACCTCACTGTAAAAGCTATATACAGCATCAGCAGTGTTGGGAATGTTCAAGACTGACAGGATCTTCAGACAATATCAAAGCTACTTCTAATAGAATCCCCAGCGTAATACTTCTTTATGCTCATAAAACATCAAAATAAGTTTCAGAGATGGGTACAACTTTGTGAAGCATCTAATCCTATTTTGAGCTCAAATGCTTCTACAAGGAAGAGAGGGAACCAAGTGCCTAACTTTGATCCATTGTGAATGATCTGTACCTGAAATCCAAACCAACTAATCCTCTAACCAAGGCAGGACTGGAGCCAAGGAAATCAAAGAATTCCTCAGAAACAAGAGTCTGCTCATTCTAAGAAACAAGCTAAGAACAACGTTGTCTCTAGCCTAGAATGAGCCTTCCAGAGAAAAGTCCCTATTATACTTCTCAGTCAACTGAAAGCAACTCCTTGTTCCTGCTAAAAAAGACAGAGAGAGAGATACCCACAAATACAGTGAAGTTTATAAATTCCCACCCACCCATCATGCCCACTTCTTGCGCCTCTTCAAGCCTAGGCTAGTGGAACTGTGCTCCAGTGACCTCTGGGCAGTGTTTTAGAGATCTCATTTATCATTCTTAATAGGAATGCTTTGTTTAAGGAGCAGAGGGGATTTACAGGAAGGGAGACAAAGAGGGAGCAGAAGAAATAAGATGCTACTGGGCCCCAAGGCACCATCCCACTCCACACACCAAAGCCCAGTCACTGGAAAGGAAGGGAAGGAGAAGCAAAGAAGGAAGGAGGAAGGAAGGGGGAGAGAAAGAAAGAGAAAAGAAAGAAAAGAGGACTGGGCCAAGTTATCCTGAATCAAGAAATAACAGACAATCCCATAATTTAAAAGACAGAGTCTGTTCTCCAGAGAGGGAACAGGGGCTGGAAATGGAGTAAATACCTACCTATGAAGCCTCCATAAAAATCCCCAAAATACAGGGTTCTGGGAGCTTCCAGGAGTAGGGTCAAAGAGGGCACTGAGGCCCCACACCTGCCCTGCTCACCTCTCCCAACAGGATTTTCATCTCATCCTTTATCATCAGTTCAGTTCAGTCACTCAGTTGTGCCTGACTCTTTGCGACCCCATGAATCGCAGCACGCCTTTATCATATCCTTTCATAATAAACTGGTTAACAGGAAGTAAACTGTTTTCCTGAGTTCTGTGAGCAGCTCTAGCAAATTAATCAAACCCAAGGAGGGGGCTGGGAACCTCCAGTTTACACCCCATCTGTCAGAAGCATAGGTAGCAACTTAGACTTGTGACTGGCATCTGAGAGGTGAGAGCAGTCCTATGGGCCTGAGCCCTTAACCTGTGAGATGTGACGCTACCTCCAAGTAGACTGTGAGAATTCAGTGACACCGCAGGGTGCCCAGTTGGTGCCGGAGGATTGCCTAGGGTGGGAAAATCCCCACAAATTTGGTAACAGGAAGTATCAGAAACACGAGCAAGAGTGGAGTTTTTCCAAAACAGTCCTAAATCAGACTTTCCCTCATCTGCAAGACAATCTGAATTCTGAAACAAGACCAAGAAGAGAGGACCCATGTCATCCAGCCCTGACCTACCTTTCCAACATCATCTCAGATCACACTGCACCTCACTCACTATTCCCCAAGACCAGCGGCCTCCTTCAGTCTCCTCGAGCACACTGAATTCGATCCCATCATAGTGTCTTTAAAGGTGCTGCTCCCTTGGCCCAGATCCTGAACCCCCCTTTCTTTCTTCCCATCCTTGAGGTCCCAACTTAAATGCTACAGGCACTTTCCCCATCACCCTAACTACAGTAGCCTGCTCCCATTACCCACCCACCATACCATCCTGTTCACTTCCTCTCTCTATAAAAAAAAATCTCCTATATTTGTTTGATGGTTTATTTACTTCCTCTCTGTGGGCCCTACTAGAATGTAAGTTACATATGGGAGGGATTTTGTTTGTCTTGTCCGTGCCATATTACCAGCTCCTGCAACAGTGCCTGGCATATCACAGCCATCAACCGATTGATTTTAGCTCATTCTAGACAAGTAAGAACACTCCATGTTTAAAGGAAACTCAAAATATTCATTCTACCCTGTAAAGGCCATCTATTATCTAATTCTTTGATACCAGGAAAGTGTTTGTGACATGAAACTAAAATCTCTTACGCTGCAGTTTAAATTCTCAGTAAAGACAGTCACTTTTCCACCTTTTAAAAGCTGACTGATTCTCCTTCCTTTACTCCTCGTCTTCTGTTTCACTTTTTAATCTTTTATAATCACAGTTTTCCTCTCAACTTTCATATAATTCTAGAAAAGTCCTAACCAAAACTGAGTAGTGGATTGTGCATCAAAGTATTCAGCCAGTTTAAGAACAGCAGCCAACTTCTGCCCACCATGAGGGCTAGACCTTTACTTACGATGCTAAGAAAGGAGTCCGGATGTCATCACTTTACATATCAGACCTCTGTGTTGTCTCTTTGTACCTTCTTGTTAAGTAGTCTGGCCTCCACTTGGACCGCTTGCCATCATCTTCACCTGCTTCACCTGGTCTGTTTTAGGGGATTTTTTTTGCCACACCACAAGGCACGAGGGACCTTAGTTCCCTGACCAATCATCAAACCCTGCAGTGGAAGCGTGACGCTTTAACCACAGGACCGCCAGGGAAGTCCCACCTGGTCTGTTTTTAAAGTAATATATACTAGATTATATACTATATAACACATATACTACATAGTTATATACTAGATTTCTAGTATATATCCTAGTAGATATATACATATACCTACTAGATATATATACTACCTACTAAACATGTGTGTGTGCTAAGTCACTTCAGTCATGTCTGACTCTGTGTGACCCTATGGACTGCAGCCTGCCAGGCTCCTCTGTCCATGGGATTCTTCAGGGAAGAATACTAGAGTGGGTTGCCATGCCCTCCTCCAGAGGATCTTCCCAATCCAGGAATTAAACTGGCATCTCTTAGGTCAACCTACATCAACAAGTGGGTTCTTTACCTCTTGCGCCACCTGGGAAGCTATATACTAGGTATACTATGCTATATACTAGATATACATATCTACTAGTATATATACTAGAAGTCTAGTATATAACTATGGTACGTATATATAGTATATAATCCAGTATATAATTTATATAATATACTAGATAGATATATTGAGAGACTATATACACACTAGCATATATACTAGAGTTCTCAAAGCTGCTATTGTCTTTCTTCATTTTTTCCAGATTTATTTTGTGTGAGAGCTCTGGATTGATATTACAAAGTACTTAAGAGCAGGAAGCACCAAGTAGACCTCTACCCCACAGAGTGTACTATGCAGACAGATGACAATGCTTAAGGTGCTGTTTCCTATACTTTGCCAAAGTGCTTATACTGTCGTTTAGGAAATGTGGCCTTGAAGGTCACAGCATAATCCATTCTTTCACTTAGCCACCCTGACCTCTTATCTCCTGCTCCTCTCTGCTCTAAATATAGATTAAAGAGACTGCAGCCTCCTCCCTGCCAAATACCCTGACTACACTACCTACCTACTATTTCCTGTCCTCTTGACCCAAAATTTGGCAAAAAGTGAGAAAACCAAGTCTTTCCCAAGCCAAAATGTCACAATCACTGGGAAGTTGAGAGTTTGCTAAATGGTATCACAAAGTTTTAAAAAAACTAGTAATAAGTCACCCAAATCCCTTTAAGAATTCAAGTTAGAAAGTAAAAAACAGAAAGGAAAAAAAAAAACCTTAGAACTTCCAGAAATGTCAAAAATTCTTTTTTTCCCAAGTAATCTTATGCAACTTTGAGGCGCCACCATATATTACACGTGACACACAAGTCATCCCTGTGACATTAACAGAGAACAAAAATTTTTAAATAACTGTATTTATCCTTGCCTTTAATTAATTCATAGTATGAAGAAACATTAAAAGTTTAACCTACCTTAGCTGGAGGAACTTTTCCAGCAGCTGTGATCTGACCAGTAAAAAACCGTCCAAAATGATTTGCTGCTAGTACAACCGCCTTGTAACTTAGGAAAACAGACAAATAAGTGGATAAATAATTCTATAAAATTAAAGAACTTAAGCTTATGTATCAAAATTATTAGAGAATAACAACTAAAATTTATATAGTAAGTACTATCTGTCAAAAACAGCTCTTGGTACTACATATATACTTACTCCTTCAATCTTCACAACAACCCTGTGGATAAATATAACTATAATCTTCATTTTATAGGTGAGGAAATTGAGGCATGGAGAGACAAAGAGACTTGACCGAGGTCCCTCAGCTATTAAATGGCAGAGCCAGACATTTGACCCCAGCATCCTGCCTGCAGAGACACACTCTTGCCCATGATGCTCTCTGACTTCATGAAGAGCACTACAGAAAATTAGCTCAGATGAAAAAAGAACTAAAGGGAAGACAAGAAAATGCTAACAACAGTTTGCTCTGGCATCTAGGACTCTACATACTTTAAACTTTGTTTTACTTTATCATCCAAATTTTCTTTGATGATTGTGTAGTATTTATATAATATGGGGAAAAAATCTTTAAAATTAAAAAATGAGGTTGGCTATCTGTTCATACATAACAAAATTCCAACCTCATAACCAAAAACACTTCGCCTGATCTCTAATGGTTGGAACTGTCATATTTTGAGACAGCTCGATCTCAATTCGAATCTGAGTTCTATCACTAGTTTTGTGACCTCAGGCAAATTTCTTTAATTCTCTAATCCCTGGTTTCCTCATCTCTAAACTGGGGACAATAAGGGTCTCTTAGAGTTGTTGTAAGGCTTGAATAAGATAATTCAGTAAAGCCCTTACCATAAAACCTGTCACAATAAGTGCTTGGCAAGTATGTTTTTAGCTAAAGAAACACTCTATACATCAAAAACTAGCAATTTATACCAAGTTTTCTTTAATAGGGTATTTTTATTACACTAAATTACCTATTACATTAATTTCATTTTCATATTATTTTATACTTAAAAGGTACTTTTGCACACTCAGTAACAAACACTCTACCTTAACATTATAATGCAAAGATTATAATCATAATGCAAGTATCCACCTACTAGCTGACAAAAAAACCTTTACGTGGTCACATTTTTGTAAAAAAATTATATACTGATTAATGCAAAAGCATATAATAGTTACTACTATTACTTATAGCAAGAAAAAATATTTTAATGATTATATTACTTGTTAGTTCTGAATCCAAGTGATAAAAAGTTTCAGAGAGCAAAGATGATAAAGACTCAAAGGCCACTGGAAGAAATTAATTTTGATTAAAAGATTCAGTTGCTGTATTGGGGAAAAAAAACAAAAATGAGAGAGATTACACAGGAAATGTATAAGAAAAACGTTGGTAGTGGGAAAAAGTGATAAAAGTGGGCCTTTTTTGGAGGAGAACAAAAAGGCTCAGATGAACACAGTGAACTAGAAGGACCATGTCGTCACAGCAACACGCCTATGTGTGTGAGTTAGATAATGATTTATCATATATTGTACAGGTAAGTATACTAGATGATTCATCTCTAACTATGCCTTTTGCATATATCAGCTCAGGACATAAAGCAGTGATTCTTTAAAACTGTGTCCCTGGATCTCCAAAAGCTCACACTTCAGCCAACTCTTAGAGCATCTGGGATGGGAAGGAAAACAGAGACAGTGTTTCTGGACACCCTTCTGTCCCTTAATTCAGCTGAAGTGAAATGTTAGTTGCTCAGTCATGTCCAATTCTTTGCGACCCCATAGACTATAGCCCTCCAGGCTCCTCTGTCCATGAGATTCACCAGTCAAGAATACTGGAATGGGTTGCCATTTCCCTCTCCAAGGGAATCTTCCTGACCCAGGGATCAACCCCAGGTCTCCTGCATTGCAGGCAGATTCTTTTACTGTCTGAGCCACCAAGAAAGCATTAATTCAACTAAGGCCACTTGAATTATTGGATTTGTTTATATTCCCTCCTGTTTTATTTGCTCAAAAGATTCTGCAGCTGAAAACCACTGACTGGGATAACCTTTCTCACATGTGCCAAGCAACACCATCCTTAAAACTTCACATTGTTCATTTCCTACATAAAGGTTTCCCTGATGGCTCAGATGGTAAAGAATCTGACTGCAATGTAGGAAACTGGGGTTCAATCCCTGGGTTAGGAAGATCCCCTGGAGAAGGGAATATCTACCGCCTCCATTATTCTTGCCCAGAAAATCCCATGGACAGAGGAACCTGGCAGACTACAGGCCATTCAGACACAACTGAATGACATTTTCTTTCCTATATAAAATTTTAAGTCCCACACTGCATAACCTAACTCTTTCAGAAACTAAATAAATGTGACAAAAGTTTACTTTGTTCCTCTGCACTAATTCACATCACCAAAAAATCTTCAAACCAACCATTTGTCATATTACATTAGGAAACAAAATGTGTCATATTTGTCATTTTCTTTTACTGCGTTTCTTTTACATCAAAAATGAACAGCTGGAATCCAAAGTAGAATCTGTGGCACATTTGATATGCTATATCTAAGATATGAAACCTAAGAAAACTTTCGGCTCCTGGGTCAGCTGTAAAAGTCTTTATTCAGGTTATCTTTCTTTCTGCACCGTTTTATTTAAAAATTTTTTTCATTTGTTGGTGCCTCACTCATATTAGCAAGTTGTCACTATTAATAGTTTTCTGCTTAAAATCTAATTTGTTTTTTAGATAAGCTGATTTCATAAACATCATCTGATTTCCAGATTTTTCCCACTCTCCGGGCAGAGTCAGCAATATACTGCACTTCATAGTTAGCGCCTATCCCTGCTCTGTGGCAGGCATAGGCACACATGACTGTTACTCAGTCAGAGACACATTCCTCCGAGCTGAATGGGTCCTAGAATTCTTCTCAACGCAGCAGTCCAGGCAATAGATGGGGAATGCATTTAGGTTGGCAGGCAAATTAAGTTTATTGGCATCTTGGCCCTAGTCAGCCTTCAGTTATCATGGGTTTTGACCTAAGAGGAAACTTCCTCAAGTGCAGACATTTTCCCTATTCATTACATAATTTATAAGTTTCCCTAGGCAAAATCTAATTAAAGTGATAAATCTATCAATATGTATATATTAGATGGGACCATATGAAACTGCTAATGTTCTACCATTTTTGACCCTATGACAACAGTAATTTATGTCAACTAAACTTAGTCTGGTAATAATTTTACAATATATACATATATCAAATCATTGTATAAATTTTAAGGTGGAAACAATGTTCTATGTCAATACTGCAATAAAACTGTAATTTCAACTAATATATACATAGATACACACACATACACACATATGAAATACAGTATATCACCATTAAGTACAAATAAGTTCCAAAGGAAAAAAATTGGAACATTATGTATTCAGAAATCAGAAGTACTTTTTAAGCATAGATTCAGAAGCCTCATAATTAATAAACTAAGACTTTCTACATTGCACCCTTTCTCATTCTATATAAATAAGTTTTAAAAACAGTACTAGACTTATGTGAATTTTAAACCATTTGTTCTAAATTGTTATCACTACCCCTGCTATTGACTTTAGTAAAATATGAGTTTACTACATTAAAGCTTTTGGATAATTATAAATTGCTAAGACTATGGTTTACTTACCATGCAGTTTTTCATGAAAACAGATATTAAGAAAAATAACCACACATTTCAAAAAAACAATCATTTCCTTTGGTAGGAAGAAATACTACTTCCCTTCTGCCAATGAAGATTAAAAAGTAATATACAATAGCATGCAAAGTGAATAGCCATTTCCTACTGATGACTGTGAAACAATACGAATCTTAAAACTAACTCTTGGAAGGCTGTGATCTCCTAGCCACTACAAGTAAAATCATTCTAAGAGAGAAGAGCTATAGAGAGCACTTTTCTGTAGCACCACTGTGCTTTTGTTCAACTGGAAAACAATCAACCTACCCAGCAATGTTGGCCATGGAGCTTAGTGCATCGTATCCCTGGGCAATTGTGACTCTTGGAACCTGGTCCATTGCCAGAACTGTCGTATTCCTTTTGGACAGTTTATTTAGCAAGTCTGGATTTTGGGCTGGGTAAATAAAACTGATCAGTGTACCCGATGTCTTTAAAAGATCAGCTTCATGAATACCTAATGTTGGGTTAAGCATAGGGGCTCGCACCTGGAAAAAAAAAAAAGTCAAGTCACTGATTAAAAATGTAAATACCTTTATCTTATTTTCAAGTAAACATGACAACTAAAATAATATGCCATTATTGAAATAACACTCCAGAAATAATCTCTCATGAAAAAATTTCTTACTCAATTCTTAAACAAAATAAAGCACATAGAAATTTATGCCACTGATTATTTGACTGAACTTATGACCTAGTCTAGTAACAAGCATACATATTTGGAAATAGTGTCAGGACAGGTTTGACAATGACAGGAAGAGGAATTAAAAAAAACAACAACCTGTTTTTGGGGGGAAACAGGTTCTACAACAAATCTGTTGTCCCCAAATCCACTACTCTGGTAAAATTAAGAAACATTAGAATAAACAGACAATAAGCTTTTGCTGAATGTTTAAAGAGTCAATTCTTGTTAATTTGCAAGCATAAACATTTAGAATGGTTAGAAGTTAAGAACATCATAAACTAAAATCTCCATGTCATGTGTATAGATTTATGTCACCTTAAAGTTCCAGAAAAATCTACAGATGAATACAACTCACACCAGCAGCCTTGCTGAGTTGGGTTTAAGCAAAAAGCTACAACGTACTCTGTTACGTTGAATCAAGTTAATGAACATACACTGTCCATGCCTGCAAGTTTCAACTGTACTTTTTCAAGCCAAATTTTTAAAATTTCCAATTAAAAAGGAGTTTTAAAATGTGTTTTCCAACCCTGCTCAAAGCCAACCTTCAGTTAAAGTGTATCATTTCATTAGCCCCCAGTCTGCAGCAGCAGTGCTCTTAGGCTGGAAAGCACAGAACAAAAGCAGCTCTGGGACTTCTCTTTTAAAAGGAAACAGAAACACAAACACTGGGTCAATACTTTCATTTAACAGCATTTCATCTCAATTTACCTATGAAACACCTTTATCTGTCATCCCCATTTAAGTCGTTGCTGTGGTGATACGTGTGATTTTAGGCTCTGGACTTTAATTAAGACTCTCTGACAAGGTCTATTTTTTTCCTCAGTGAGAATCTATAATATAGATTTAATAAACATTAGAGGACAACTGAATTCTCCTGGCCCCTATCAAATGCTTAGCGGAAACTGTCGACATCTGAGTGAGAGAAGCCAACAGACTGTCTCCCTGAAGATGCTTTTTAGGGTCACGAATTCCTCAGAATATTAACAGGCTTGACTCAAAAGAGAGACTCTACTACAAATATGAAACTATTTAAGTGTTCACATTATAGGATTCCTCAGTGTCTTTAACATGGCTCATACACATTGCGAATCTATAAGAAACACATAGCATTTCTATAGTTTATGTGCACCCTATAACCCCTTTTCGTGGGGTATCTCAAAAGGTTTTCTATCCCTAAAACATACATTAGAATGAATTATACTTACTTTCTTACTTTTCCATTTTCCCCTAAGCCTTTATTATACTGTTATCTCCAGTATCAGTATACCTAAACGCTTAAACACTTAAATTACTATTTATTTCCATATCATAAATGTTATTAATTTTCTATACAAAAAGTTTTGTGTCTCCTGCAAAAAACACTATGTAAGATCCTATCAAGTTATTCAGTTGACTATACGTAAAAAAGCCTATGTACTGATTCCCCTTTAGAAATTAATGTAGGAAAAAAGCTGGTCTATCCTACAAAAGTGAGACTATTTTAACCTGATAAACATGCTTATTTAATCCATACCTCACTACTTGCCTTGGTTGCGTGTTAAGACATTTCAGTCATGTCTGACTCTCTGCGATCATACAGACTATAGCCCAGCAGGCTCCTCTGCCCACAGGATTCTCCAGGCAAGAATACTGGAATGGGTTGCCATGCCCTCCTCCAAGGGATCTTCCTGATGTAGGGACTGAACCTGCATCTTCTGCAACTTTACCACTGAGCCACCTGGGAAGCCCCACCTGCCTTGGTTACAGAAGACTTAAGATTTAAGTTACTATTCAGCTCATCTATGTCATACTCTTGATACAGGTTCCCTTTCTCTACACGATTTTTTACTTCAGATTTTATCTGTAAAGTTCTTTAGCATACAGCTCTCTATTACACATTACCTTAAGGCCTTTTATTAAAGTAGGTAAGTCTATCCTAAGCCCAACGTTACTTTTTCCAGAATAGTCTTGCCCTCTAGAAATAATACTTACATCAGTTAAATCACTGACCTAAGATCCTTCAAAATATCAGAATATCACTGTGCATTCAGTCCAAGGAGTTCTTTGCCTCTTTACCATTCTAGTAGGAGTTAAATACTCATCCAGCGGTACTATGGACACATAGGAACCATATGGTACAAATGTTCCCTAGCCAATAAGAAGGAAATTCCACACAGCAAATGTAAGAAAGAAGATCATTTCTTCTTTCCTCATGCTTAAATATAGTAATATAGTTCACACTGCCTCATAAAAGTTCTGAGTTCCCTGGTGGCTCAGACAGTAAAGAATCTACCTGCAATGTGGGAGACCCAGGTTTGATCCCTGGGTTGGGAAGATCCCCCCGGAGGAGGGCAAGACAATCCCCTCCAGTATTCTTGCCTACAGAATTCCAGGGACAGAGGAGCCTGATAGGCTACAGTCCACGAGTCACACAGAGTCGGACATGACTGAGTGACCAACACTTGCACTCTCATAAAAGTTCTATTGAAACATGAAGAACAGTCACAACATGCAATCGTTTCCTTGAGTAAAAAAGCATCATTTGAAAGTATGAAAACTATAACAAAAGAGAAGGTACTTTAATCTTTGTACAAGAAGTAATCTTTCTACAAGAAGATTTAGAAAAGTCAGCATGCCATAAATGGAAGGGGGAAAGGAATAATTACTTTGACCACCAAATCAGAAGCCAGCACTTCCTTCGCGCCTTGGATCTGGGCACCTGCTGCTCTGTAGTGATCATCTGAGAACTTGGAAGCTTCACCTGCGCCAGATTCCACAACAACATTAAACCCCTGCTTGACCAAGGCCTGAACACCAGCAGGAGACAACGCCACTCGCTTCTCATTTTGGAAAATCTCTTTGGGGACCCCAACAGTTAGTTGCTTATATGGAATTCCTACAACAAAGAAAAAAAAAATTGGTAAGAAACAACACCAAAAGTCAATGTTTTAATAATGCCATTCAGAAAATGGAAATGGGAAATTTGTTCAAAATGCACTGTATGTACAGGCCGCTGTTCAAAGTGATTTTCCTGATTCATAATCATAATCTAACTTTTTTTGATAGATGATGGGAAATTCTTATACCTACTTTCCTGAAAATCTCAAACATTTAACCAAATAGCCTTCTTCTAGGCATATGACTAGTTTAGCTTATTCTTAGGGAAAAAATGCGTTGAAAGGCCACTCAACACACTAACCCCACTCATCAAACTAAACGTCTGTAGTTTATGGTCCCCTGATCCTTGTCTTTAAGGAAGACAGAAGTAATCGTTGCTCAGTTGCTCAGTCATGTCTTGACTCTTTGCGACCCCATGGACTGCAGCACACCATGCATCTCTATCCTTCCACATCTCCCAGAGTTTGCTCAAACTCATATCCATTGCGTCAGTGATACCATCCAACCATCTCATCCTCTGTCATTCCCTTCTCCTCCTGCCTTCAATCTTTCCCAGCATCAGGGTCTTTTCCAATGAGTCAACTCTTCCCATGAGGTGGCCAAAGTACTGGAATTTCAGCTTTAGCATCATTCCTTCCAAAGAACACCCAGGGCTGATCTCCTTTAGAACGGACTGGTTGGATCTCCTTGCAATCCAAGGGACTCTCAAGAGTCTTCTCCAACACCACAGTTCAAAAGCATCAATTCTTCGGCCCTCAGCCTTCTTCACAGTCCAACTCTCATATCCATACATGACCACTGGAAAAACCATAGCCTTGACTAGACGGACCTTTGTTGGCAAAGCAATGTCTCTGCTTTTTAATATGCTATCTAGGTTGGTCATAACTTTCCTTCCAAGGAGTAAGCGTTTTTTAATTTCATGGCCGCAGTCACCATCTGCAGTGATTTTGGAGCCCCAAAAAATAAAGTCCAAAACTGTTTCCACTGTTTCCCCATCCATTTCCTATGAAGTGATGGGACCGGATGCCATGATTTCAGTTTTCTGAATGTTGAGCTTTAAGCCAACTTTTTCACTCTCCTCTTATATAATAAAAAGGTAAATCAAAATATCTCTACAGAGTAACTTATTAAGTGAAATTTTATAGAGACTAAATCAACCTAAAAATAGCTGCATTTGGACATACAGTCTTAGATATCATACTATTTAAGCAGTAGTAATTGATAGTAAGCCAAAGGCAAACACATGCTGAATCTTCCTCTCTACTTAAAAGGGAGGAAAATAACTGAAAGATAGCAAATATTTTGGATTAAGGTGAAAATTAATTATATAAACTTATCTAGAGTTCACTCATTGGACAACCTTAAATTCTCTAGGTCCTACATATCATATGCCAAGGAAGTTACCAAAGACAGATGAAGTCACATCGAAAGGATTTAGGAACAAACCTGGAAGGGCTTCCACTGGCCATATATGAGATAATTTGAGCATCAAAAAGAAAAATAATTAATTGCAAATGTCAGAAAATACATATAAAGATGTTAAAATCCATGAATTCATGATAATAAATATTTCAAAATTCAAAAATATTCAAAAAATAAATACTTGCTAAAGGCTTCTCAACTTTGGAGAAAGTAATGTGTAGTAAGATGAATAAGAGTCTCCCAAATATATCCATTTCTTAATCCTCAGCATCAGTGAATACATTCCAGTCCATGGCAAAGGAGAATTATGGTAACAGATGGAATTAAGGTTGTTAATCAGCTGACCTTGAAACAGGGAGAATATTCTAAATCATGTGGGTGGGCTCAATATATCACATGGATCCTTAAATGTGAAAGAAGGGAGCAGAAGAGTTAGAATCAAAGAAAAATTTGGAGATGCTGTCCTGCTGGCTTTGAAGACAGAGAAACAGGCCATGAGCCAAGGAACACAGTCTCCAGAAACTAGAAAAGGCAAGGAGACAGATTCTCCCCTGGAGCCTCTGGAAGGAATGTGTCCTGCTGACACCAGTGAGAACCATCTCAGGCTTTGGCCTCCAGAAGTAAAAGATAATAAAATAAATGTATCATAAGAAGCCAGTTTGTAATCACCTAATACAGCAGAAGTAGAAAATGAATACATCAGAGAACCAACTGATGAGCAAAACTAGTAAATACTGAACAATGCTCAAGCATCTACCCACCTTTTCCATACAACCTCAGAGTAACTAAATACAGTTGGCCCTCTTTATCCACAGATTTCCCAGGTGGTGCTAGTGGTAAAGAACCCACCTGCCAATGCAGAAGGGTCAGACACGACTGAAGTGACTTAGCATGCACGCACTCTGTATCCACAGATTCAACCAAATGCAGATCAAAAATATTAAAAATAAATTCTGAAAGTTCTGAAAAGCAAACCTTGGATTTTTTACATTGTATTGTGGCACTAGCGGTAAAGAACCCGCCTGCCAATGCAGGAGACATAAGAGAGGCAGGTTCGACCCCTGGGTCAGGAAGCTCCCCAGGAGGAAGGCATGGCAACCCACTCTAGTATTCTTGCCTGGAGAATCCCATGGACAGAGAAGCCTGGTGGGCTACAGTCCATAGGGTCACACAGAGTCAGACATGACTGAAGTCACTTAACATACACGGGCATCATGAGTAACCTAAGAAAGAAAGTAAAGTCTCTCAGTCGTGTCCAACTCTTTGCGACCCCATGGACTGTAGCCTACTTCACTCCTCCATCCATGGGATTTTCCAGGCAAGAGTACTGGAGTGAGTTGCCATTTCCTTCTCCAGAGGATCTTCCCAACCCAGGGATGGAACCTGGGTCTCCCGCACTGTAGGCAGACACTTTACCATCTGATCCACCAGGGAAGTGAAACTAAAGATGATTTAACCTAAAGATGATTTAAAGTATACAGGAGGATCTGTGTAGGTTATATGCAAATACTACCATTTTATATGAAGAACTTGAGCATCCAAAGATTCTAGTATTCACGGGAGGTCTGGAACTAATCCCCCATGGATACCAAGGGATAACTGTAACAGAAGGAAAGTTTTTTTAATAGAAAAATTCTACCTAATAAATGAAGATAAAAATGATAGGATATTAAAGCTACTGATAAAATCACACATTTAGTTAACAATCAATTAAATGGCTGCTAGCGCCTCTGAGTGAAAATTCAATGGGAACTTCACAACAAATAGATCACACTGACAACATCTAAACTCACTGATCAATCTTCCTGATGGAATACAACAGAGAGTGTACAACATCACCTATGAAGTACACTAGCTGAAAAAAGGCAAACCTGAGTTTGATCAAGCCTTGAGATCTAGCTAAATATTACAGAAAATATAAGAAACCTAGTTAAATAACACCAAGGGAACAATGCGGGAAATTCTGCAGGACAACTAAACTCTTCAACAAATAGAAAGATAAGAGAGAAGAGGAACATACAGACTGAAAGAGACCTAAGAGACAAGCAAGTAAATACAACACATGGACTCTGTTTGGATCATAATCTGGACAAGGCATCTGTTAAAAGAAAATGAGAAAATATTAAAACTGACTGAAATTACTTTTCAAGTTTTTCAATGTGTTAATGAAATTGTGGCTACATTAAGGAATAAACAGAATCCTCATCTTTTTAGAGATTAAAAAAATAATTATCTAGGAAATAGTCAAGAACAGAAATTAAGCAAACAAAAAAAGCTTTACTCATAATTGATAATAGAGATCTTGAAGTACACACTTTCACTTACAAGGACAATTCCCATGTACTCCATGTAGTTACTGACTTTTGCTTTATACACATTCTTATCACACTGGATAATCTGGCCTTCCAGAACACTTAATCTGAAGATAAGGCTGAGGGCTCTCAGAGGCAGGTACCCTGCCAATAGTGACTTGTCACGTGAGAATAAGAAAAGAGGCTATGAAATCTACTAAAGGCAGATATAAGAACTGAAAACACTTGGCAATTTAGGCATGCTGAATGCACAAACAGTCCTACAAACAAAAAGAGAATATTCTATACGGCAAAGACTTCTGATTCTTCCCAAATATCCATGCTGTTCCTCCCCTAAAAATAACAGAATGCTATTTTTATTTAAGTACGTTGCCATCTAGAATAAAAGGCTAAATGTTCAAGTCTCCCTTAGAGCAACACATTGCCTCCTGAGTTCTGGCCAATGAGGTATAGAGAGAGTGCTAGAAGGGTCTTTGGGCAAGACGCTTAAAGGGATCTGACACAGGTGAGAAGGTTCCCCTTTTAGCCTCTCCTCCTTCTGGCTTGTACCACAGAACAGAAGCATGTGGGAGTCCTAGCAGAGAAAGCCTGTAGGCCACTGGAAGACTTCAGCTATTACTCTGTGTGAGCAAGGAAGCTGGTGGCAAATTCTGAACAGAAGAGGAACATGATCTTTCATTTTTAAAAGATTACTCTCACTGTCTTGTACAGAACAGACTACTGGCAGGGACCGAGGTAAAGAGCACAGAGACCACTCAGAAGACTAATGCAACAGTCCAGGTGACAGGTGATGGTGGCTTGGACCAGGATGATAAAAGTGATGATGGTGAGAAAAGAACAGACTCAAGATACAATGCAGAGCTGATCTATACCGATCATAAGCTTCGGGAATGACTCTGTTTCTGCCCTGAGCAATTGAGATGAAGCTGCCACTTACTAAATCAAGAAACATTAACGCAGATCAATCAATCTGCTTAGTTCCTAATTCTTAGGCATCGTTAAGCCATGTATGGTATGATTCCCCAACACCAACTAGGAAAGAGGAAGAGCTACCAGGAGAAATGGTTACTATGAGCAATGGTTTTCTGGGTATAAACTCAATTTATTTAACATTTTCCTTTTTCTATTGTATTTTCTTCTCTGTTAGCACTGACAGCCAAGAACTTCCGTACATGGAAAATATAAGAAAGCACTCATTCAGTTTTTCACTCAAAATGACCGCTCACAAACACCAGGCTGTAAAACTGTGTGGTTTATCTATCATCATCAGATCTATTGTTTCTACAACTCAAAGTGAGACTTTACCTGGTTTTACAGGGGCTTTACACCACAGAATCCGATGAGTATGAAATGTTCGTAAAAAATTCTTCTTCCTTGGTAGAACCTTACAAGATCCCAAACTGCTGAGGAAAGGGCATGAACAGCCAGTCACCACTGTTTTCAGTAGGTTTGCCATGTTCACAGGAAGTTCCCGATTTTCTGGATCCCCAATTTCCTTCAAGGTAAATCACTAAAGGAAAGAAAGCAAAAATGTATGTGCTGATCAAAAAAAAAAAAAAAAAGCAAATTGAGAGAGGTTGGAAAGTAACAGTTAAATGTGGGCATCTGCAAAGAATCTATTTGCCAAGCCCTTTACTTAAAGAAGATGCTTCAAAAGGTTGTTTCCAATTCAGGTATTTAACATTTGGAATCTGTTTTCCCACTTAAAATTGTAGTTATAAACTCACTACTCAATTCCAAGCTAGGTCACTTAAGTTTAAATGATCTTTAATGTAGCTGAAAAGTTAAGAAAAATTGCTATAAAGTCCAATCACATCATATATGAACGTTATCATCTCAGTTTGTCCAGCAAAAACTGCACAAAATCAAAATTCTTTTCCTTGCTGCTGCTACTAAGTCGCTTCAGTCGTGTCCGACTCTGTGCGACCCCATAGACGGCAGGTCACCAGGCTCCCCTGTCCCTGGGATTCTCCAGGCAAGAACCCTGGAGTGGGTTGCCATTTCCTTCTCCAATGCATGAAACTGAAAAGGGAAAGTGAAGTCGCTCATTGTGTCCAACTCTTAGAGACCTCATGGAATGCAGCTTACCAGGCTCCCCTGTCCATGGGATTTCCCAAGCAAGAGTAATAGAGTGGGTTGCCATTGCCTTCTCTGAACCACAGTATAAGAAAGGATAAATTAAGAAATATCAGTACTTAAAAGTCTCTTTAGTCAACTTTCAAGTACATTTTATTTAACAATGTGATAGAGCCAGCTTAAACAGCCAAATTTGTACACTTCTTCCCAATTCTTCATTCAGTGATGATTTCATACTGGTTGCTCAAGATTGTCTAAATAGTATAGTAGTACTTGTTTGGCCACTATACAATACAGAAACCACCACCATCCTTTTCGGTGCAGCAGGCTATACATCTTGAGAGACATATACACCCCCACCCCAAACCCAGCTTGACTGAGTCAGATTCATGTTTGCCAGGTGTACATCTCAAGAAAATTTAACATGCACAAAATACAACTCCAATTTTTAAAAAAAGAAAAAATAACTTCCATAGTTAACTTTACCACATAGGTTTGTGCTTGCATATGTGGGCGTTAACTAGGAATTCTGTGAGTGGTTCTCACCACTCGAGGCCTGTTTTTGCCAGCTCTAAATGAGCTAGGTGAAATGGCACTGACCTTTGCTGTTTTGGAGATTTCAGTGGCTATTTTCTCCAACCTCCCTGGCAGATCCCGGAGAGTACACAGAAGGCTCTCCCACCATCCTCCTGATTCCCAATGCTCTCTTTCCTTCAAAAAGGTGAAGAAGCGGAGGACCTGGAACTCTTCTCAACCACAGCTAACTCCACTTACTATGCCTTTAGGCTCTGCCCCATGGTGCAGGCCCTTCTGGGACCCAGCACCCAAACCCAGCAGCCTCCAAAAACGTACTTCCAGCCTCCAGAGGAAGAAGGGTCTAACTCATTTTTCATGTCATAACTACTGCCACAAGCCCTTGAAGCCACTTCCTGCAAATACCAGAAAGCAACACTGGGAACAGAAATGCTCGGTCCAGGTAGTGCTTATTCTTGATGCTCTGTAATTCAATCAACACACAGAGGGCTGAGTCTCAGAGGCATAGCCATTAGGAGCATCCGTAGAATTAACCTGGAATCGGTTACAGACTTGGAGATAAGAAAAGTCAACAAGCAATAACAGAGAAAGCAGAGTAACACAAGTCCAAAGTTCTTTGAGGCGTCAAAGAAGATCATATCCTCCTACAGGGCTAAGAAAAGGAAGGAAAAGGCACTTGAGAAGGAGAGAATACTATGAACAAAGCTAAGGAAAAGGGAGCATATAAGATGTGTCCAGCACATATATATGGAATTTAGAAAGATGGTGGTGTTAAACCTGTACGTGAGACAGCAAGAGAGACACAGATGTGTAGAACAGCCTTTTGGACTCTGTGGGAGAGGGAGAGGGTGGGAGGATTTGGGAATATGGCATTGTAACATGTATGATATCATAAGGGAAACGGATTGCCGGTCTAGGTTCGATACAGAAGGCTTGGGACTGATGGGCGGGGATGATCCGGAGGGATGGTGTGGGGAGGGAGGAGGAAGGGGGGGGTCCGGATTGGGAACTCAGGTACACTTATGGCTGATTTATGTCAATGTATGGCAAAATGAGTACAGTATTATAAAGCAAAACAAACTAAAAAATTAAAATTAAAAAAAAAAAAGATGTGTCCAGGCATGCAACCCAAAATATGAATAATTCTTTACATGCTGATAGAAGATTTTGTATTTTCAGAGTATTTCCGTATATGTCATTTCATCTCAGTCTTTCTAAAGCATCCCTGAATCAATAAATACCCTCCTCGTTCATTCAGAGGTCACTTCTAGAGTTATTCATGGCTGAGAATGGAGAACAAACAAGTTCAAAATTCAGCCACCCACTGAAAACATTCACTGAATCTATGCCAAGAACTGAGGGAGATCCAAAGATATACAAAAGATAATTCAGGTTGAAAGGGAAATTTTTTCCTACCACTACCAAGGACCTAGTCCTAGCGCAATCTCCTCATTTACCCTAGTTTCTCTTCCTGGATCATCCCATCTCCCCAACAACCACCATTCTCACTGGTCAGGCTTACCCAGACCTCATCAGCAAAACAACAAAGCTAGTTATAATGCAGGCTGGGTATTGTCTAAACCTGCTACTCACTCACTGTTTGGCTTGAATTTCTTGGCACCTCAGTCTGCTCTTCTATAAAAGGAGTACAGGAAAGCTCCCTTGAAGGGCACAATCAGGCTCTAGAAGTTTTATCATTAGATGGAGATTTTGCAGTGCTCTAAAGCTGAAGTCCTGTTTCATGGCCTGGAGTCTGCAAAATTTGCCCTGTCTACTTAAAAAAGTGTAATTTGATGCTGAACAGAGCCCTGGCATCAGACATCAACATAGCCAAGGCCTTCAGAGACCAAGTGCTCCCCCAAATTCTACTTGATTCAAGTTATGAGCATATAAGACAGTTGATAAGGAAGTAGTTTAGTGTCAAGAAACTGTCACTAAGCCTAAATCAAATAAAAATGACCCTGAAAGATATTCAGAGACATCTGAACCATGTTATCACAGCTGAGTACTTGTTTACAGCAAAGACAGTAGAGTTGACCCTTGAACAACAGGGTTTGAACTTCATGGATCTGCTCCTAGGCGGCTACTTTTCAATAGTAAATATCAATAGTACAATATACACAGTGTGCAGTTAGTAAATCCTCAGATGGGGAGGAACTGCAGACAAGGAAAGCCGTTATTCAAGAGCCGTTATCTATCTTAACTGTCACATCTTCCCCTAACTTCACTTGAAAGCTCTCTGCTATTTTATTATCCATGTGCTTCTATGGCTACTAAATGGACAGCAACTTTACAACTGAAAATTGGGACATTCACACCACCAGTTAATGTAAGTCATTTTGGTATCTCCCCTAATAGATTAAAATCTCTGGAGGCAAGAACCTGAGAGAAGATAACACAGAGGCTAAGAGTGTGAACTCTTAGTTGGAAGCCCCACCTGCAACGCATTAGCTGTGTCACCCTGGCAAGTCACTGAACTTCTCTGTATCGGATTTCATCACCTTTAAAATGGGGGAAATAATAACCGTATCTTGTAGGGTCACTGTGAGGATTAAAAGGACACAGTATCTTTACTGCCATCAGTATTCACTTTTAGTATTGCCTCTGGCCCAGTGCCTTGCACAAAATAGAGGAAATCAACAAGTATTGTTTGACTGAGTGAATGTGTAACTAGAGTTAGATAACCTGAAGCCTGGGGTTCTATCAATATATTCTCCAAGGAGTGTCAGGAAATTTCCTTTAAAAATTAAAGGCTATGTAGCTTTGTGGAAAAGTGATTCCATCAGCAGAGGTAAGCAGCCTGAGCACACTTGCTGATAAGAAAGCAATCCTAAACTGCCAATTCAATTTTTTTTTAATTTTTAAACAGCCACAGTTTGCAGAAGTGGGAAACATTTTAAATAAAAGCACACAACCCTCACTATTCCGAATACATCCTATCCTACAAGACTCCTTACAGATTCCTTAAGGACTTCCCTCCACCAGAGGGCGAATAAAGGGCACCTGCAACTATAATAATAAACAAGTCACGCTTTTAAAAGCGAGACATGCCAACCAAGGACACAATACCCTACCAAAGCTTAGACTAGCAGGCAATGTGACCTCGCTCAAACCCACAGGTTCAAGCTCCTCCCTCGGCAGCTAAACTGCCACCCGGCTAGCATCTGCCAGGGACCGCTATTTATAACCTTCCTCGGAAGCCGATTGGTGGAGACGGGCGGCATAATAGTCATTCCGCCTCCGGAGTTCGAATCAGCTCAGCCCCACTACACGATCTTTTCCCCATTGCCAGCCCAGACCCCCACTCTCAGCCCAATACAGGCTCGCCCAGACCAACACCAGCCTGCCCCAACCCCCCCATACACTTAAAACTTTCAACAGCACCACCTGTGTCTCCAGCTGGTCACCCACCCCAAATCTCTCCGGGTTCAAGCACAGTTTCGGGGCGTCCAGGTGCCACCTCTCTGGATGCACCACTTACCGAAAGTCCGCTATGTCCTCCCATCCTTTAAGCTGAAAGGACTCCGTAGAACTCCAGCCCCAACCCCCCAAAGCTCCAAAATCTGCATCTGCACAGCTGACACCTCGTTCCCTGCCCTCTGCGGCGGAAACCCAGTTCTCGAATCCACCACCCCGACTCGCTTCCATGTCGCCCCAACTTGAGACCAGAAAGAGGGCCCTCGAGGCACGGCCCCAGGCTCTTGGGTGCACCCGGCGCCCTGGTCACTGCCGACCTCACCCCCAGCGGCTCCTTGACAGGTCTTCCCAGCTCAGGTACCTCGACCTTCCGTACAAGCCCCACGCCCCTTCCCCAGCTGCGCCCCAGGCGCGTGCCCGGGCTGCCCGCGCATTGACGCTCACCTTGGCGGGGAAGCCAGGCGTCCGCGGGCCGCGAGCGGACGCCGCGCTGGCAGACCCGGGCTCCAGCCCGGCGGCTCCAGCCCCGCGGCTCCAGCA